>PVKE010001818.1:0-92277 GCA_004027555.1 Craseonycteris thonglongyai
AAAAAAAAAAAAAAATTAAAACATGACCTTATAGTTTAAGTTAATGCCTATTTTCTATATTTTGAAAGTTCTGGAATTTTAGCTGCTTCCTCAAAGTGTCCTGTTAGATCCTGAAAGCACCTGGTGAAGAATAACTTTTCTTGAAAAGAGCCAGTGTCCACTGTTTCTTCCTAGAAGTGGTCAAATGAAGTTGCCTCTCAATCATTTAGTGTCGTACTATACGGAAATAATAGGGATTAACTGGGTTGCAGTGAAAGCCTTCAAGGTAATGTGGGGAGGACCCTGAGGTTAGCACAGCTGGTGGGGAGGAGGCTGCTAGCCAAAGTCAGGAAGTCTTGCAAGGTGGTTTTACCTGGCCATCTAGCCTGGGCCCAAGTTTTAACTGTGAACTTATCACACTCAGGTGTTCCTGGCCCTGTTCTTGGTCCCAAAGGCCAGACTGAAAAATAAAAGCAGAATGACAATTTTTTAATCTTACAATGAAAAAGAAAGCTGTTCTGTGCATTTGGATAAGCACAGCTGTCTAACTAGCACATTTCCCCTTCAAGGCAAGTGAAATGAGAAATCAAATTATTGGAAGGTCACTTGGAAAGTACGGAACTGATGATAAGGGAATAAAGTGAATCAGATGTTTATGGCATCAGGCCTCCTTGGCCTGCCACAACTACATCCACAATGCAAGTCTACTTGTCAGGGGGTCAGTGGGCTCCCGTGAGTCACACAGGCTCCCTGGCAGCCCTAGTTGGATTTGGAATCAGTGCTGCCGTCATTTGCCTCTTTGACAGTTCTTTGTATTAATTTTTTGGCCGACAAACTTCCTCCCCCTATCCTCTGATTTTTTTTAATTTCAACTTTATTTTTCATCAAAGTAAAACATGTATGTTGTTTTCAAATCTAGTAGTCATATAATACTTAAAGTGAAAAACAGCATTTCCCTGCCCCAAGTCTTCTTCTCCCCTTTGGTTTCTACTCTCTGGAAGTGGCCACTTTCAAATCATTGAGTCGTTCGTTCTGCTAGTCACTTCCATATTTCTAAATGATACGCTTGACTTGCTATTTCTTAATTTTTCTATTGAAGAAGACTTCTGTGGAAGATGACCACTGAGCAGTCATACATTTTCTCTTTAAGTTTCACTCTTTAGCTTTCCAGTGTGGTTATGTCTTAATTTTTAGTTAAAACCATATTTAGCATTTACATTATTTTTTAAAGATTTATTTTATTGTTTTTGAAAGAGACAAAGAGAGGCAGAGAGAAGGGGGAGGGCCCAGAGCAGTCTCCATAATTGTACGCCATCAGTTTTCCACATGGTTTCCTTCCATACAGGTGGGCAGGGCCCTGCAGGGTGGGAACTGGGCTGGAGGCCTCCCGCATGGGAGGCAGGCCCCCTCAAGCCAGAGGCTGAACCAGGCAGAGGACGGGGATGAGAGCCGAACTGGGGGGGCCTCCAGCATGGGAAGCACACCTTATTTCAGCATGTGGGTCCAAACAGGGCTGGGACCAGGATTTGATCCACCATCCCCGGGGCTGCAAAGTGAGCTCTTAACCCACTGAGCCATCCCAGCTTCCCAGTATTTACATTATTGTGCCAGCGTAAGTCAGGTATTCGTGGCAAACTCTAAGCATACCATGATCATTATGTGTTCTTTCTCCCTCCCTCCTTTTCTTCCTTTCTTGTTTGCATTTTTTAATTTCTCTCTGGAATGTATATTTCTCCACCCACCTTCCATCTTTAAATTGATACGGGCATTTCAAACCATAACTACCTGCTTTCAGCACACCTAGCAAAATTAATAAGTCATTAATATCATCTAATACCTAGCCCATATTCAGATTTCCCTGATTGGCTCAAAGATGTCCTATTACAGTTGCTTAGTTTGAAGAAAGATCTGAAGAAAGGAAACAAATTGCATTTGGTTGTAATATTTCTTAACTTTCTTTTATTGTATAACAGTTCTCCCACACACCTCCTTTATTTGTGACATTGACTTGTTGGAGAGATCGGACGTAGACCATCTCATGTTGTAGATTAGACAGATGCCTTCCTCATGCTGCTGTTTAACTTGTTCTTCTATAGCTCATGAACTAGTTGTTATTACATTAGATGTTTTTAGGCAAAAATATTCTCTAAGTGATGCTGTATACTTCCTGTTTATCGTGTCATAAGGCAATGCTGTTTGGTTAATCACCTTTAATGGTGCTTAAGTTGATCAGTGAGTTCAGAAGATGGTAGCCAGATTATTTCATTGCCAATCTCTCTATTACCTAACTTTTCACCTAATAACGATCCTTACCTAGATCCATTGATGATCGTTATCTAGATCCATTCATTTATGGGGCACATATTCTGTCCTTTTGTTGTGTGATTCTGTTCTGAGCCAGTAAGTGCACTGATTACCTAGTTTAACTTCAGAAAGACATCTTACTTATTTGGAAGTGTGGGTTGGGGTCAGGGGACTTCTCTATGACCCCCATGTCCTACTAAATAACTAACTGAATGTACATGAAAGCAATATGCTTATATGCTGTATTGATTAACATTTTTATTTGAACCTCTAGTTGAGCTTTGCTGTTGGCTTTGAAAACATAAATTAAAAAGTGGAAAACTTTCTTGTCAATCATGTTGAAAAGTAACTGGCAGAAAAAAACCCTGAAATTTTTCTTTTTAGTGGAACAAATCAGACAACTCTACTTTGGCTTATAATGCCTCCTTTCTCCAGGGTAGGAAAACTCTGAAATCTAGTGGGGGTCTTTCTGCCTGTGAGGGAATTGGAGGGAAGCTACCAAAATGAACACTGAATGACACACAGTCATTTGAGGATTCTTTGGTTGTTTTGTTTTAGTTTTTACTCTCCTAGTTTGCTAAGAAGTCTTTCATGAAGATTTTTCCTAAACCCTGTTGCATATGAATTAGGGCTTTTCCTTTCCTCTGTAATGGGGCCTGATACCCTTTGATGTGTTTTAGCAGAATTTAGCTTCTAAATACAGTTTGAAACTTAGCTCTCTTTTGAAACACACACTCACTCTCTCTCTCTTTCTCTCTCTCTCTCTCTCTCTCTCAACTGACTTTTCTTTATTTACTCCAAGAACCTGTCCTGTAGGAGGAACCAACTTCAGGGGCAGGACAGAACTATGGAGACACCTTGCATCGTCTTCTGAAAAGGTTGGGATATGCAGACATGAGAAGCTACAGGAAGAGGGGAGGTCCTCTCCAGTGTCTCTCAGCTGGGGGGCCTATTTCCATTCTCTTCAAAGCCCTTCTTTCAGAGACAGATGAATTCCTGCTATAAATGCCTGGTCTTTTATCTTAGAAAGATGTAGATCAAGTTACCTCTTTAGTGACTTCCAGTATTTCAGTGTTTAAGCTTCTCCTCTGAAGTATTCTGCAGATCCAAATTCTTATAATATTGGGGCCTCTTCTGCCATTTGAAGTGACCTTTCATATAACTCTCAATGACCAAATTGTGCCCTTCTTTCAAGGCCCAGATCAAATGACACTTTCCCTGAGTCTCCCAGTGAGACATCATCTCTTCCCATCTTCTCGACTCCCACAGCTCTCTCTTTTCAGCCTTCTTATGACAAGAGTTATTCGCTCCCTTTCATTATAGCTTGTTCACACAGACTCGTGTTCCTTTTTTTAAAATAGAAAAATATTGGTCTTTGCTTTGTTTTGACCCTCAATTGTATTTAATAAATATTTTATTATTTTAAATTTTAATAATTACGTGGGTAGTTTTATTCTCTCAGATATTCAGCTTATATTTCAACTGTGCGTCACATATCTGTAGGGGAATCTGTCATAAGATGAAGAGCCAGATTTTTTATTTCAGCTACAGAAGGAAAAGAATGAGGAATTGACATGGATCTTGGGGTTAGAAGACTGGATTCAAGGCCCATCTCTACTACTTCAGAATCACTGCTTTAGAACAATGGGTATGTCACTAGGGGCCATCCCTGGTCACATGGAGACCTGTAGCAAAAGTTACCCAAGACTGATTTAAGGTTTAATTCATTTAGGAAGAGGAAAGGGGAGAAAGGACTGTACAGATCTATGAGTAGTGGTGGATGGTACAGGGATGGGGTCTTGGGCTCTCAAAGCCCTTCAAGGAAATGCTGGCCAAGGAAAGGTCAAGAAGGGTTCCACTCTACCCCTGCTGAGAAGGATACAGCCCATGGGAAACTCAGGGCAGAGAGGAAGATGGTGGTGAGGTTTGGGGAGGGTGGCCTTGAATATACACTTTACTCTTTGACCTCTTTGCAGTCTTGCCCTGAACCTACCTAGCCCTGCTATGGCTTTCCCTCATTTCTTGCTTCTACTGTCCTCTCTGGGAAACTCCTTGGCTAAATTAATGAATAGGGCCACTTCTAATAAATCATAACCAGCACTTACAATGAGCCTCATATCAGTAATGGAGGACCACCCTCAGAGAAAGAGTAGAGGTTGTAACATCATTGATGTTTAACTCTGTAGAAAGAAGAAGAGACGCCAAGATCCTGTTGCATTGGATGTTATAACTTCACAAGCAGCTGGTCCTTGTTTCATAAAGACATTGAGAACCAGCTTCTTTATAGGAGTTATTCCTTTACGATCAGTCTGCCTCTCTCTGACAGGTGCATTCCCCTTCAGGATCAAAGTATATAAAGAGCATGGGATCTGGGGTCAGTAGACTCCATCCATGTGCTGTAAATATAGGCTGGTCACTTTCCTCTCTGATGTGGAAAGAAATGTAATACTTACGTTATATGGTAAGAAAGTTCAGATGAGATTTTATATTAATATGTGTGATAAACACACACACATACATATACACATACACAAACACACACACAGCATTTTTCATTATTCTAAAGCAACATAAAGAATTTTTCCCCATTACCAAGTTACTTCACATGCTATAGCTTACATTGGTAAGAATCAGGGCTGTGTTGTGGTCTAATCGTTCTTCTGCTTGCTAGTGTGAGCAATCCCTATACCTCTTGGCACCTTGCTTAACTTTCCTGTGAAATGGGCAAGAATATTAGTTGTCTAGAGAATAAACTTATCTGGAGTGGAAAATATGCAAAATAGACATATGATTGGTGATTATGCTATTTCCAATACTACCTATTTAATTTCTTCCAGCAGGATTTAGAATGCCACAGTAGTTTTCTTGGTGCCATGCTTGAACATATGTATCTGGTTGAAAGAAGTGATATTGGAGTCCCATAGATATTACTGTTTTCGTCAAGTTATTGAATACCGGTACATTTATCCTTAAAGTAGAATAATAATGTCACCTACCTCATAGGAATGCAGTGAGGCTTAAAGAGGTTATGTAAATAAGCCAAAGAGCATGGTGTTTGGGATCCATGGGTACTTAGTAAGTTAGTTTTCTTCCTCTACATTATATATTACTCTTCAATTTTACCCTCATTAAATAGAGTTTACTAAAAAGTTTCAAGTAAGGCATGGTTCTGAGTGCTTTCACTTTAAAGAATAGGGTACTAAGGGGAAGGTCAGGTTGGGATAAAGGGCTGAGGGAGCCAGTTATGTTTGTTTGTTTTATAATAAACAATAGTGGTATCTCATCTCCTTCCCTTGGTCCTGAGCCTGCTGAGTCACTGTTCCAGCCTCTTGGCCCTGTGATCTCTGGCTGTGTCTATGGAATACAGCATGAGAAACCAGCACTAATACACGGTGGAGCATACTGAGGGATTTTTGTTTGCGTTCCTGTGATTGCCATTC
Organism: Craseonycteris thonglongyai; assembly: GCA_004027555.1. Taxonomy (NCBI): domain Eukaryota; kingdom Metazoa; phylum Chordata; class Mammalia; order Chiroptera; family Craseonycteridae; genus Craseonycteris; species Craseonycteris thonglongyai. The sequence goes on from PVKE010001818.1 coordinate 5,724, forward strand.
TGGCAAACTAGGAAACCTTTATTAAGATTTTTTCCTAAATGATGCATGCAAGGTGGATTTTTGTTTTTCCTCTGTTCTCCTAACAAATGACCATTTCATGAGGTTTCTTCATTTTTCTTCTTCTTCTTTTCTGCTTCTCAGTATATTCTACAGAGAGCTTATTCCTCCACTGGTTACTGATTGATGGTTCTACTCTGTGTGCCCTTTAATTTTGCAATAAACCAACAAGGAGTTGAGGCCACAAACTTAAAGAGAATTCATGTATTTATTTGACTGGATTCACTGGAGCAACAGGCAGCTTTAGTCATTGCAGTGTGGGCCTAGGGAGGGCAGGAGGAGTCCGTAAGAAGGAAGACTGTTGTAAGTAACCAGACAGAAAAGAGCTTGCTTGTCTTCCCATTGCAAGGCTGCTGGGCATCTGTTCTCAGTGTTTGCTTCCAGGCCTTGATGGAAGCAGGAAGTCTTACACCAGACTTGCGCACAGCTCCAGGATTCTGAGTTCAATGGGACTTTATGTGTGGAAGTGGGTAACCACCACCCATAGGTCCTGTGCCTTTTTTCTCAAAGGGAGCATGATGCACCTTCAAGGATGGCAGGAGCCTCCCTCAGTCACCAGTCCTTTCAGGCCTAGCCCTTCAGCTGAATGATTTCAAAGACCAAGAACAAACCTCTACCCCTACCATTTCCAGCCCCGCTGTGTTTTCACCATAAGGCCACAGGCTCCATCAGGACGCAAGAGGCACGCTTCATGAACTGCTTAGCAAATATACTAAGAATCAGTTCACTTTTTCTTCTTGTTACATTTATTGGGGTGACATTGGTTGGTAACAATTACATAGGTTCCAGGTGTATAGTCCTACATTACATCACCTATGTATGGCATTATGTGCTCCCCACTCAGAATCTGTTCTCTTTCTATCACCATATATTTGATGCCCCCTCCCTAACTTTTTCTTATTTAGCACCACCATTGTACAGAGTGACTGGTCTGAAAATAGATGCAAACATCATTTCAAGTAGGAAAACAACAACAAACTTTTTCAGTGGTTCAAGTGGATACTAAGTAAACAAAGGACAGCCCTTGTAGGGTGTGAAAAATCATAAATACCATTATCATTTATATGTAAGGATTGCTTCATACCCAGAGCTACTCTGTGACTTTAAGGGAGGCTGAAAAGACAGATGCCCACAAGGAATTTGTCCCAGCTGTGAACTCATTCCCAAACCCAATATTGTTTGGTGGCTCTACCACATTTAACCAGCGAATTGCCTGTTCTTATTCTCCTCTTATGTGGCAGCCTTTCTTCTGAAACTCTTATTATCACACTTTAGCAGAAGTGAAAATATTAGCAAAGAGGTTAGTGGGCACGACAGAAATAGAATCCAGGAGTTTGTGTCCTTTCTCTTGCCATACCTGCTGGAGCATGGTTCCTCGCTGGCCTGAAGACAGTGTTTCCAGCTCTACCGAACAGCGCTCTAATAGTAGACTGGTTTCTTCTTATGACTGAACATTTGTTCACTTTTCCTTTACACGTGACTTTTCATTACACACCATGGGACTTGGTCAATCTGATAGCACTAAATGCCTTGCTATGAAGAAATTAATCAACAAATATTCACGAGGCCATGAGTTTTTGTGCTGAGAACCTTTTATGTGGTAGAACCAGCAAAAGCCAAAGAATCAGGCCGACCTGGTTTGAATCAGGCTTTCCCATGTGCTATCGATTTGGTCTCAAAAATCACTCAACTTCTCTGAACCTGTTTCTTTATCTTCAAAACTAGGATAATGTTTACCTCTCTGAGGTGTGAGGATGAAATGCGCTAATAACGTATCTTAATCACTTGATCCAGTGCCTGATACACAGGAAGTTCTCAATAAAAGTTCATTTCCTCCCTTCTCTCCTTTAGAATGGGCACAGATATGTAGAAGGACACAAAATCTAACATTTACACTGGAGATAGAGAGATACGAATAACATATGACATCGTTAGAAAAAGATTCTCTTACTAAATTACTTGGTATTGATTCTAAAGTCTGAGTATTAAGAACTGAGAGGTCAGTGGGGCTAGGAAAGATTTTATGGGAGAGGTGGTATTTGAGGTGGCCCCAGGGAGGTAGAAATTTAAAGAATAAAGGAGGACATTTCAGACTAGAGCACTTGGGGTGGGAGGGAGAGCCAGAGTGAACCATGAGAAATATAGAGATAGTATAAGAATGTCCCAAGCCTCACTTTTTTCACTGCAAAAACTGAAGTAAAGAAAATAATGAGTAAAAAGCTCATATTTGTTAGGCACCTGATAGGTAGGCATTGTCTTAAATGCTTTATCTGCCAGCTCCTTTATCTTCTCAGTAGGTGCAATTGTTATCTAAATTATGCATTTGAAGAAAGTGAGGCACAGAGAGATTAAGTAATCTACCTGAAATTACACAGCTAGTAGTGGTGCAGCTGAGATGGAAACCCAGGAGGTCTGACTCCAGAGCCCACCCTCCTAGCACACAAGAACTGCTTCTCTCATGAGGTACTGAGGTTCAGCTGAGAGCATTCTGTGAACACACTCTGAAAACTAGAAAACACCATCCCTGTGCAGAATGGTGTCATTGTTCTTATTAATGACATTAGATGAGAGGTGAACAAGGTAGCCACTGAAAACGAGGGAGGAAAAAATATGGGAAAGCACCCACGTGCAATTACATTGGGCAAGTTTAGCAGCTCAGGTGCCTAACCTCAGCCACCCCCCACCCCCAACCCCTGGCAACTCAGTCGCCTGACATAACCTCCCATTTCCTCTTGGGGCAGTGCTGCAGGTGGCCATTCCCAAGCCACCAGACTGGCATTAGAGACTAAAAACCAATTCGTCACCTGGCATTAGGGCTTGTGCCTTGATTGTGGTCTGTCCTTGGCTAGAAAATCCACTTTATGGGCCTCTAGCACGTGACTGGAATTGGCTTGTTAGTGACCATGATGGAAGATCTCCACGCCAAGGGCGTTGCTGTGGAAGGGAAACCTTCCCGCACTCAGCATGTAAATATTTAGTCATTTAATGTGTTTGTTCTGGGCCTATTCTTGTGTCTCTCCTATGTTGACTCTCTTTAATTGTAGGTTATTATTGTTTGTCTATAGTGATACCATTTATTGAAGTGGACACAAAGAGCATTGCTTCAGCTCCGACCCCCGATCCCCTTTTTAAAGTTTATTTATTTAATTGTTTTTGACAGAGAGAGAGAGAACTGAACTGGGGGCACTCCCCAGTTTAGCACATGGGTCCGCACAGGCTGGGGCCGGGATTTGATCTTCGCCGGGATTTGATCTTCGGTCCCTGGCGCTGCAAAGTGAGCGCTTAACCCACTGCGCCATCCCGGCTTCCCCCGATCCCCTTTTTAAAAATAACACCTTACACAGGATTTCTTCTTTGAGAATATCAGATACATAGTTTTTGTTCAAAAGCATATCTAATGAGGCTGCCACCTTGGAAATTTGTTCCTTAGGCAGACCTTTTGAACAAAAAGTGAGTGACCTCTGATCCCATTTTATGCCATAAATTCACTCTGAAGATCAAACTGAATGCATACATCCAATTACTGAGTTTGGAGAGCCTTGGTGGCCTAGAGATACGAGAAGTCAGACCAGTGTTGGCTCGTCCTCCTTTGGAGGTTTCCAAGAGCTGTGGTGAGACCAGAAGCCCCCCTATGCTTCCGCCTCTCCCTGCTATGAGCCACTGTAAGTGTGGCCAGGGCTGGAGAACAGCAGAGTCGGTGCTTATCAGGCCAGACTCCCAACAAGAGCCATATTTTCAGACCCTCCAGGGAGCAAGTGACTCAACAGAACTGTTCTTGGTTTCAAATGAGTCTAAGGAGGGGAAATCAGTTAATAGCAGCGGTCTGTGATGGACTGATCACAAAGCTGTGTCTTTCTAATCCTCCTTGCGAATCAAAGGGAGGGGAATCCCCAGAGCCCAGGCGTGCACATGAATAGAAAGCACCATCAAGTAGCAAAAACACCTAAAAAGGTCAGCAGAAACTCAGGGGGCTGTTGGAAATTCACCTCCCCGACCTGCCTGTGGAGCGCAGTGGGCAGCAGGGAGTGGGCGAAGACAACCAAACTTCACACAGAAGTTACCGGGCCACAGGAAATGTACAGTGAAGTGAAGGCCGTAGGGAAGGTGTCTTCCACACATATGCACCTCAAAGTCATCTGACAACTGGCCTTGTGCTTTTCCAAGCCCCGGCTGGCCAGAGACCTTTTTTGGTCCCGTGAAAACTGAGAAGTGCACCATTTGAAGCCACTGTGAACAGATGAATGCACTGTCTCAGTTCACCAACGGTGCATGCTGTTTCCTGCCGTGGGCCCAAGATCGCTGACAGGATGCTGCCGACGTTGGGCTGAAGGTGGAAACAGCACACACCGGCCTGCTGTTTGTGGCCTCGTTATAACTGTTGCTCCATCTGACACCCGGAACCGACACGTGTTAACCTCAGTCTCACTGGGGCCAGTGGAACAGCAAGCTGACGGTGGAACGGGGCCCTTTACGCCTACATGTGCGGCACAATAGCAGCTGGGCCAGCCTCTCCTTGCATGTGCGCCCCAGGCGAGCAGGCTGCAGAGAAAGCCACCCGAGGGTGCCACACCGTGTTTTTATATGTTTATTTTGGCCAAATGGCAGACACAGTTCTACCTCAGTGTATTTCCTCTGAACGCAGTGGTCTGCGGAGTGGCTAAAATGAGGAGGAAGAGGTATTATTATCAATGCCTTTGTGACTGAGTGATGACTGTGTGCGTATTTTCTCTTCCTCCATCTATGTTGCCTCATTCTGGGTAAATGCCTTCCTTAGGGACTCCTGATGGGCAGAGCGTTTCTCTAGATTTGCCTGTGAATTTCACAGTGAAATCTACAGAAGAAATTTCTCCCTCCAGGTTTATAATAAGAGGCGCGAATTTTATGAAGATTGGAAGTATTCTCCCCGTAAACACAAAATTCTGTAAAATTGTTTCCCGCATTCTTTTTTTCCTTCCTCTACCTCAGCCACTGCTGATCAGGTCCATGCAGGATGGATTTCTTAAGGTTGGAAATGATGAGAATCAGTGCTAATGGTGGCATTTTAAGCACAACACTAATACTAATGCAAAATACTAACGTAACACTTTTCACAGCAGCCTGCTCCATTTATAGTCAGGCTGCATTCATTTTCTTCCTATCTTCTATGGACTTAACATTCTAAGTACAGAGAGGTTAGAAGCATTTCCCAGAACTGCACAGCAGGTTAGTGACAGAGCCAGAAATAAAGGGCAGGCTGCCCGACTCCCACAACAGTGACTTCTTCAAGCCAAATTGAAGTCTGGTCCCTTTACCACAACTATTTCAAACCGAAAATCCCCCACAGCTTTTCAGATTTTCCCAGAAAACTATTGTCACACAGACATTGAAGATGGACATAGCAAACTGGAATACTAAAACCTGATCAGTTCTTTATTCTCGGACTGACAGTTGATATTCTCTGGGCTAATGGAATGATGGAATGATTTATAATTTTCCAGAGCTTGGCAAAAACTAAGCCAGTGAATAGTAAAAACAGATTTCTGATGCTCAAACTCCAAAATGTTTGGTCTGACTTTTCCTCACAACAAATATTAGATATCTCTTTTCAGACCTGGAGGTGACAGGAAGGGAGTGGGATGGGGAGCTGTCAGGGGACAGACATGTGTTTTCAAGTGTGGCCCTCTAGACCTGCTTTTGGGGGGACTTACCCTGTTCCTGCACTGCACTCAGAGCCCCCCTCCCATGCTTGTCCTTGTCCACCTCACCCTTCTCTGCTCTTCTTCTTCCTTCTCCCCCAACTCCACACTCCTTTTCCCTCTCGCTCCCAGCTCCTATCACAGCTGATAGGTTGGGGCAGACACCTTCATGGTTGGAAAGCAAGAGGAGAGTATGGTGAAAACCACTCCAGGGCCTTTCTTTCAAGCTTTGGTGATGAAAGGACTCAATGAACCTTAACAGTTTCTCACAGGAAAATTCCAGCCTCTGTCTCCTTAAAGGCAAGACCTTCAGCAACCTTTAACAGAGCCAGGCTTAAAACTCAAGAACTTCTGGCGTATCCAAAGCCTCTCTTTGCATAAGAAGGCTAGTTTAATGTCATATCTGGCAATTGGCATTGTTTTAGATACCAAAAGTAACCTTTTTAAAAAATGTACAGTAAGCTGATAGACCATTTTTAATACGAAAAAAGAAAAAGTTGATGATGCTTTTGGATCCCATGAAAAGCAGAGCCCCATTGTTTGGCAAGTGCCAGGTTTAGTGGCAGGCAGTGTGTGAGCTGAGTCACTCCCCACCGTCTCTCTTTCAGACAATGCCTTCCTCTGGCTAGCCAGGGCATCCAGCATGCTGCCTGGTTACTTGGGAGCTGCACATATCAGGACAATCACTGCATCTAGCGTTATAAGCTCAGTTAAAGTGATTTTGAAACTTCTCTGATTCTCTGTGTGAGATTGTGGCAGGTTTCTGGCAGAGTGTGGGCGGGAAGAGGAAGCGGGTGTTTTTATGGGCAAAGAAATGTCCCTGAGATGCCTGAGGTTGCCTCATGATTCCTGTAGCCTGGCTCACCCTTTAAACTGTTACACATAGACAGGGGTTCCACGAAGAGCTTTAGTTTTCAAGCTTTGTGGGGTCCTCAAAAATGACAGACCACAGGTCTCTGGGGCACTGAAAACTACCAAGAAGATTGGCAAAATTCTACCAGGGTTGCCTCAAATGCTTGACAATTTCATAGAAGCTGAAGCTATTTACCTGCCTGACCTATGGTTATTTATTAGTATCAGTCTGAAAGGACTCTTGTCTCAAGATCAGGCTTGTTACAGTGTAGTGTTCGATCATCTTTTAGTGTATTTCTGGACCTGAGATCCCTTTGCTCATTACTTTTATAGATGAGATTCTCTAGAATCTGATTGGGCCTAAGAAGTCACTTGTCCATAGACCGGGGCTGAGGGTTCTCCCTCCTCTCCTGACCCAGTGCTGCCTTATGTATTCACCGTTGATTTCAGACAGATGATTCTCTTCTCATTCACTCTGTGGAAGGTGAGGACTAGAAATTTGCCTTTCTCCTGTCCCCACAGAAAGTTGAATGAGGGCTTGTGCCATTTTCTTAGGTCCTTAAAAAATCTGACTTGCTGATATGAGTTATGGCTTTGCTGGCCAGGACTGTCTCTTCTGCTGACAGACAGGGCCCAATGTCCCATTCCCACCTGTTCTGTCCCCAGCAGAGCCCAAATTCTCCCTTCTCTGTCACCTTTTAAGAGTCAAGTAAAAGGAGCTTCTTCCATTAAGGGCTGTGCCTCTAGACCTGGCAGTTTTCCACTCTGATTTCTCCAGGGCCATCCCATTTTCTCTTCTGTCCACCATTTTTAAGTACTCACAGTGGGTTAAATGAACGAAGTGGCTACTCAGAGGCCCCAACAAAGATACTCCTAAATATTTCAATGTAGGGTGGCTCAGATAAGACATATACAGTCGCCCCTAAAGGCAGAATGTATTCTGAACCAGAAACAGGAGACATGAGTATGGTATGGGTAGAGCCTAGATATAATCTGGTCATAGCATAGCCAAAGATGGGTCAGCTGAAGGCAGGTGGTCCGTACTGGACAGAGACTAGTAGAGAATCAGGCTTGATGGGCAAGTGGACTCCAGCTCACCAGTCCCCTGAGTCTTGGGGCTGATGGTTCTTCTGACCAGATGATTCTCCTCCGACCCTCTTGTCTCCAGGTGGCTCCTCTCTTAAGCTAGCTTTTTGATGTGCAGGAGAAAAGTCATATACTGTGTTTCTGTCTTATGTTTTGGTTGGTTTCTCACCCCCAGGGTCCTCTTCCTCTGATCAGAACAGCATTGATTCACACCTACCTGCCTTACTAGGTCAACTGATCTTGAACTGGTTCCTATCACTTCCTTTCTTTTCTTTAGCTTATATTTGTTATCTATGAGTCTGTACCTTGAAGTTTCTTCTTTTTTAGAGGGCTTCATTGTTTCCTTAAATGAGCGTAGATGCTAAAGTACACAGAGGGCCCAGTAGGTTGCATTTAGAGAGGCTAGGAAATGCAAGGGAGAACTTAGAAACCAAGGACATGTTCTTGGAAGGGAGAGATGGCTCTTTGCCCCCATTTTGCCTTCAGAAAGGAACACTAAAAATGAGACTCAAAGCCTAGGTAACATAATTGAGGGGCTATTTTCTTCTATTCAAGTGACCTCAAGCATTCTGTAACCAAGAGGGCAATGGAAAGAAGCCCTGGAAGTAAGTGGTCTCTCCATATACAATGTTGAGTGGAGACAATAATTTATACAACTTATTGGGTTTCCCATAGGTGGATGGTATTCTCCTTTCTGAAGAATAAACCAAATTGGATTCCATCTCTTCCTGGCTTCAAATGTAATTGTAACTATTTAAAAAATAGTTCTTGCTCTTAGTCCAAGGCTCACACTCTGGGCTTTGAATTTGTAGGTAATGGTACTGGCATGTGTGGTGGGGGTGGAGTGTTTATATATATATATATATATATATATATATATATATATATATATATATACACATACACACACATATATATATATATGTATGTATATGTATATATATTTTTTTGTTATTGTTTTTGACAGAGACAGACAGACAGAGAGAAGGAGGAGGCCCCAAAGCAGTCTCCATAGTTGTACGTCATTAGTTTTCGATATAGTTTCACTTCACAGGTGGGCTTGGAGCTGTGCAGGGCAGGAACTGGGCAGGAACCTGGCCAGGGGCCTCCCGCATAGGAGGCATGCCCCCAGCAGGAGCCAAACTGGGGGCCTCCTACATGGGAAATTCACCCTGGCAAGAGCCGAACTGGCAGCACACCCCAGTTCAGCATATGGGTCCACAAGGGCCGGGGCCAGAATACGATTCTCAGATCCCAGTGCTGCAAGACAAGCGCTCAACCCACTGAACCATCCTGGCTTCCCCATATATTTTAAATAAAGATGTACTTTTAGAGAAATGGCAAAAATAGCAGATGTCATTTCAATTAAATTTTTGTTACGTTTTGAACTTATCAATTGCAAATGTTTGTATTTTTGTCAGCAGTAGGCTATTTGCTATACAAAAGAGAATCAGGCATGGGCTTTGTGTCTAAACAAGCAAGGTACATATCAGCAAAGGATAATTAAGGACAATGATGGGGGCTAGCCTTTGTTAACCATTTGCCATTGGCAAGGCAATATGCTCAGGACTTCATAGGCATTATACAGTTTAATCCTGGAAACCGTGTGAGCTAAATATTATACTCAGAGAAGTTATGAAACTTGACCAATGTCACACAGCTAGTAAGTGGTAAAACTCAGGATCTGAACTCAGGTCTGTGTGACTCCAAAGCCCTCCCCCTAATCACTGTGCAGACTGTTCTTGCTCAAATTTAGAAGTTCCAGTCTTTCCAGTGGAGAAAGCAGGAAAGCCCCTTGAAGTGTCAGTCAGACTCATTTTCAGAAACCAGAGAGTGTTAAGACCATGGAGTGTTATACTTTGTAATAGTATTTATAGGTTATTTTAAGAGTGTAGTTTTCAAGTGTCTAGATTGCCTTAGAGAACAACACATCTATAAGCTTCTGCCCAAGTTGTGATTCTTTGTAATTGAAGCTATTCTATCATTTTGCTGAACACGGATTTAGAAAACCACAATTCAGTAAGATGGTGTGATTAACAAACCCCTGAATTTGGTTGCTATGTATCCCTTCAGTGATTTAGCTTTCAGACTTATAATAAAAAGGGAGCAGATTTTTAGCAAAACGACTCAGATGCATGTTCTCTTACAGTTGAAGAGTGAAAATAGTTTTTTTCTCCATCTATGCTTCCATTGGAAGTGGAAATGAGAGTGGTTATCTTTTGAGGTACATTTAAAAATCTTTTTAAACTTTTTAATTTTTCAGTTACAGTTGACATGTAATATGTTAGTTTCAGGTGTACCACATCGTGATTAGACATTTATGTCACTTACAAAGTGATCACCCTGATAAATCTAGTTCTTCTGGGGAATTTCTGTAGAGTAGTTTGATTTTAGACTCTGCAGGATGTCCTTTTCATGGTTCTATACAATAAAGCCATCATCTCAGTACAAGTTTCCATTATAGGACCAATGAAGTAATAACACAAATGAGAAAAAGTGATCTGAATATTTTAGCAAACACCTTATCTTTTAACTTACAAGTTTCTAGGGATGATGTATAGGGAGTGCTTTGACCTCTTTATTTTCCCCTGTGTACATGGTGACATGGTTTGTACAGTTAGGTATTCAATACATTTCTTTTTCTCATTACTGTTACCATTTCATTAGAGTTCAATTTATTTTCACCATCTGGCTTTTAGAAGAATCCCCTAAAAGATAGAGAGCTTACGTATTTAGATCAGATGCTTCACTTTTTTTAAAGTAGAACAGACAGATATTTTATTTTCTTCTTTGGTACATAAAGCACATAGCATTTTCAGAACAAGGCCTGTATCTTATTGGCCTTGCTTTAAACAATTACTATATTTTTCTTACTGAGATCTTACACAGATTCTTTGCAATTAGATAAAACTTAGAAAGGACTATATGTAGAAATGATCAGGTACTCAAATTGTGATTTAGTGTTCCATTGTTAGATCCAATTGTCTGAGGCACGTGGCATATACTAACTTATTGACCTATACAGCATCATTCTGAATAAAATAATGACAACAATGGCTTCTGTTTATTGAGTATTTACTATGTTTCAGACACTATGTTAAATACCTTACAATGATTATCTCATTTAATTCTCAAAACAATTCTGTAAGATAGGTGTTGTGTTACCTATGAACAAATAAAGCTGAAACGTTTAAGTAATTTTTCCAAGGTTCACAGTGTCAGAGTCAAAATTTAAACCCCATTTTATTGAACTCCAATTTCCATATCCTCTATTATTATACAAAGAGAGAAATGAACAAATCCCTTAATCATGCTCCTGAATATGAATATTTCTAACAAAAGCAGGCTGTTCTTTGACCATTTTCTAGCCATTTTAATTGAAGACATATCGTATGTGGTTATTACCCGTCCCAGTGAAAAGTAGCAATACAAAAGAATATGAGGGGTAAGAGTAGCAAATACTCAGCAAGATGCTGTAATATCTGATCTTCGAAGTAGAGTAGCTGGAAACTCATGAGCCTAGTTGACACACAAAGACCTTGAAGAGGTTGTCTTTGTTAACATAGTACTTCATTTCTTCACCTGACCTTGCTGTCATGCTTTCCCCTCAGCCCTCAATTAAGCTGCCATTGGTATAGGATTTATAACGTGTCATTGGCCATTCCACAGACAGCAACAGAGGTGTGGCTGAAAAGCCAGACCATAAAGAATGGAGACGATTTTTATTTCTGTTCAAATCAGGGTGATAACAAAACCGTAGCTAACCCTTGGCAAAGACCAAGAGAGTCCAGCTAGGTGCATATTCTAAGTACTAAGTGCCTAGTACCCTTTCAGAGGGGACATTTTCTCTGATGGACCAAGATTCTCAGTTTTTATTCATGGTGGGAATACCCAAACTTTGGCAATGATCAGTGTTAGTCTTGTTGCAATTTTCCAGAAGAATCTATTGTCTCTTATTCTTCCTTTAGGTTTCCAAACAATAGAGTAAATTTTGTAAGGGAGGATTTTTAAGGAAAATAATATTTTTTTGACTGAACCAAATGTGAAAATACTTTGGAATTCTTTTGTTAGAATTCAACTAATTGAAAAGAAGACTAGGGGAAGCTGGGGTGGCTCAGTGGGTTAAGCGCTCACTTTGCAGCGCCTGGGGACCAAGGATCGAATCCCGGCCCCGGCCCTTGTGTACCCATACGCTGAACTGGGGAGCTCCCCCAGTTCAGTTCTCTCTCTGTCTCTGTCTCTGTATCTCTCTCTCTCTCTGTCAAAAACAATTTAAAAAAATCAAGTTGATAAGAAGAATATTATTCCTTTAGAGATTAATCTTACTCCAATTTCACAAATTTAGAAATAAAACCCTTGACTTTTGAGTTAACAAGGGAAGAAGCCACAGGCATCCAAATTTTCAGTTATTGCTTTTGTTCAGCACTAGCAATATCTTGGGTTGTGGATATCATTTAAAAAATTAAAGGTTAATAAAATGTGTACCTATGCATATTGATTGTGTGGTTAGCTTTCTACTGTTCAGCTGATATGACAACACCTCTCGGTCCAAATTTACTCAGCATTTAGGAAGAATTGATCAGTGGTTTAAGCTCTAAAAAAAAGTCAGCCTGGTTCCTGAGTTTTCTGTTTTAAATGACCTATGGGCTTTGTCAGATATTCTGGCCTACAGATAAAATTGATGAAAGTCAGAGCTGGGGTTTTCCTACCTGTGCACTTATCAGTTTTCCCCTAAGCCACAGTCTGTCTTTTGATAGCTCTAATAATTAATTTGGTCTTTCTCTTCTCCCCCACCCCCCTTCTCCCTGTCTGTTCACAGGTTATCTTGACGAATCAGATTACAACCCATCTGAGCAGTGCCCTAACTTCTCAGGCAGACCTGGTGTCTCCAGCTGATGATTTGTCCCTGTCTGAAGGTAAGGGATCTGTCCTAGAAGGGCTGAAACTTGACACTGCCATGCTGCCCACCACCTCTCTGCCTCCTGAGAGCTGGGAGACACAGCTCGCAGGCCCTGGCTAGTGAGCCCAGCTGGAGCCAGGTGATTTAGGTGTGGCCACCTTTCCTGGAATCTGAGCCCTTATATTTGGAGAGTCGCTTGCCCTGTCACTGTGAATGAGCTTCCTTTTTCAACTGAGTGAGTCATCTTAACAGGCATCCATCACCTACCTATCTTTACCTTGAGGCTTTTCACTCCTCTATAGGTTGTTTTGGGTCCTTAATATGAGGGTTGGCGAATGGCTGACTTTGTTTTTGAGACTGATGCTCAGAGGTTGGCTTTACCAGTGGTCCCACATTAACTTAGCTTTTTGTTTGTGCTGGGTGCTTTTGGCCTGGTTAAAAGTGTGCACCATGTGCCAGTGACGTGGCATTACCTGTAAGCTTTACAGAAAGATTAAGAAAACCTCTCCACATTGGTAAACCTGCAAAATTTTCTTCACCCTCCCATGCCAGCAAAGGTCAAGCTAACTCGGATTCACGGAGCCAGGGGAATTACACCACTGAGCCTGTGGCTGGTTTCTAGTTGTATTGAAAGTTCTTACTTGACATTTCTGAGTTCTGCTGCTTGTAGTCTTTCAAGGCAAATGCCATGGACGTGGGTAGATGTGCATCACTGTGCCAGGCCCCTCTGCACTGTCCATTTTTCTGAGAATGATTCATGATGGAATATAAGGGGCTGCTAGGCCTAGCAAGGCTCCTGACTGCCCAGCTGGACCAGCCTCAGTTTACAGTGTCAGAAATTACAGTTCTCTCCCTGTCTCTGTATCTCTCTCTCTCCTCTGTCAAAATAAATAAATAAAAAATAAAATTAAATTAAAAAAAAAAAGAAATTACAAGGACCCCCTACCCCTGCCACACACATACACACACACACACACACACACACATACTTCTCAGTAGTGTTTTGCAGAGTGACAACTAGTTAGTTAGTTACAACAATAGTGAAGTGCTCCATCACCTGGACTAAAAACCTAAATCAGTTACTATTCCTCCCTCCTTACACTCCTTTTATCATCAAGTCGACTTGGTTTTTCCTTCCAAATATATATCTTTCCTCTTGTAATTTGTATTGTGATCAACTGACTTATTAAACTCACAGTTGGATTATTTTAATAAAATTCCAAAACAGTTTCCTGTCTCCAGACTCTTACCAGTTCCCTTCTGCCTAACGGAACTTCCCCGATCTGTCTTACTTCTATTGTCTCTCTCCTGCTCAGAAACCTTGGAGATGTTTCAGCCTACTTTCTGACAGTGGGCTACAAGTGATAAAGCCCATTAAAAATTTCTAGGGATTTGTGATTTGTTAGTTTGAAATCAGCCAGGGTGGAAGTATTTTACACCATGGAAATTAGCAAATGCTAAAAATCAGGTGTTTTATTTTTTCCTTTCCTTTTGCATGGATCAGCTTCCAAAACATTGCTAGATAAAGTCAGTGCTTTTCAGTGCTTCACAGTCTGTCCTTTCCTTCCTAGTCAACCTCGGTCTTTGGCTGAAGCTCCTCTGCCAAGTGTGCTGAACTTCCGCCTGCTGCCTCCCACTGCTGCGCCCGATCCTGCCTTCCACTTCTGCTCCCCAGGCCTCGGCGGGGACAGCTTGACTAGCATGTCCCTCTTTCCCTTCCACCTCTTTTTCCCAAACCCCCCACTCCTTTGAGGTTTACTTAAAGGCCACCTGTTCCACAAAAGCCCCTTGCTTTTGCCAGTCTGCATTGGTCTTACTCTCCCTTTTTCCTCTGTGGTCCCTCTACCTCTCAGCCATATTAAAAACAAACAAACAAACAAACATTCTAGAAAAATGAACTTTTCATGATTTTCCAACTAGATTGGAAGATTTTTTTTTTAATGCACACAGGCTATCTTACATTCTTTCGTATTCATGTTGCTTCTGAGTGACAATCACTGTCCTAGGCACATAATAGTCAATAAATGCTGAACAAATACTATAGTTAGTGCTTTGTAAGAACAGTAGACATGAGAATCACTGAAAGCACCATGGTCATCATTAAAAATTGTTATAACTGTCTCACACATACACATTTATATTCAGCTCTGAACAGAAGAAAGTCTTTTGTTTTCTTATTTGAAAACCAGAAAGTAATAATACTTTGCTTTGTCTCAACTTCCTGGTTTATCTTACCAGAGAAGAGGAGTAAAACAGATGCAAAGGAAATTGCTTTGGGGCTCCAGTGTGACCACTCAGGAAAATGGTAAAGTCGTATTCACGGCAAAGGAAGAGTTACCAGGTTCAGCCCTAGACAACTTCTTATTATGAAATCCAAGGGAAAATGGAAACAACTTGATTTTTCTAGATTTTTTTCCTTGCATAGCTGAGCAGGTAACGCGACTATAGGAGTATTTTTCCTGAAGTCTATAATGAAGTTCCATACCAGTGAATTAAAATGGACAAAACTTCTTAGAACATACCTAGTCAAACATATCACAATGATTGTTAATGTTACTAAGATTAATATGTATAAATTGGGGAAGCTGGGATGGCTCAGCAGGTTAAGTGCTTGCTTTGCAGCCCTGGGGTCTGAAGATTGACCCATATGCTGAACTGGGGTGTGCTTCCCATGTGGGAGGCCCCCAGTGTGGGAGGCCCCTGGTTTGGCCCCCAGCTTGTGGGGGCATGCCTCCCATTTGGGAAGTCCTCAGCCAGATTCCCGCACTGTGCAGCCCCCACCTACCTGTGTAGAATGAAACCATGTTGAAAACTGATGACGTACAACTATGGAGACTGCTCTGGGCCCTCCCCTTTCTGTCTCCCTCTGTCTGTCTGTCTCCCTCTGTCTCTCTCTCCCTCTCTCTCTCTCTCTCTCTCTCTCTCTCTCTCTCTCTCTCTCTCTCTCTCTCTCTCTCTCTCTCTCTCTCTCTCTCTCTCTCTCTCTCTCTGTCAAAGCAATAAAATAAATCTTTAAAAAATATATATAAATTGTGTTGTTGCTTCAAGCATTTGTTGCATCAGCTTTGCCATTGTGTTATTAGCTCTGTGATCTTGGACGGGTCTTTTAATCCCCTTGGGCCTCAGTTTCTTTCTGTTAAATGACTGGGTGGATGAATATAAGATTGCTAAAGTCTTTCCTAGCTCTGGCATTGTAAGATCATAACACAGGTCTGAAGATCAGGAGTGTTCACTTGTGATGGAGTTTTAAAATTCTGATGTTCAGAATGGGAAGAATGACCTTGTTGTTTTTCAGAAGTCTTAGCATTAATACATTGCCATCCTGCTAACAGCCACCTCTCTCCATACTGCCGTCTCTTTCTCACTGTGAACACTTTTGGTCTTGTCTGTCTGTCTGTCTCTTGCTCTCTCTGCCTTTCTCCCACACAAACATGTACACAAAGAAGAAGTGTGTGCAAATCAGTGAGAGTGAGAAACACACTGATGGGGTGAGCTCAAGGTCTGCCCTGAGCTGTAATAGATTTCAGCTGCAGAGCAGAGGGTACTGCTTAAACAGTGTGCCCTTGAAAACAGTTGTGGGAGGAGAAAAGGTGGCCACAGAGCAGCCAGCAATAAAATGATCTGAGGTGACCTGAGAGAAGGACCCAGCAGGGGCTGATTCCGGGAAATGAAGTCTCTTCTGCTTTGACGCAGAGAAGGCAATACAAGTGACCTGGCCCAACTGAGAGATCTCTTCCAGCCCAGCGGATCCTATACTATTAATATCTGCCAGCTGCAGTCCCAGAGAATCCCCTGCTGAGATCAAAAGAACCCTATCTTGGCTGGAACAAGGTCATCTCACAGGGCTGTAAAAGCGAGCCCTGGCTGGCTCAGGGACCTCTATGGGGGAGAAGTCAGGAGATGGGAGGTGCTCTCTCACGCTCCTTTAATCTTGGCTGACCAGCTGTTGCCCTCCCAGTGTTTGTAAAGTTGAGAGTTCTTTGTTTTTGTGTTGCTGGTTTTTTTTTTTCCTTATTGAATTTGTGGCTGGGTTGTTGCTTGGATTATGTAGACCCATGTTCACTTGGGTCCGCGGTATGATTCCCTTCATTGCAGTTTCATGCCACTGTTGAATTATCTAACTCCCAGATGGGAGAGCCAAAGAAGGGAGAAGGGGACCCTAAAGGCCAGGGACTTTCCTGGCATTGCTCTTGCTCCATCTCTTGGTGTCTTGAGGAGGAATGAGAGGACAAATTGAATTTTCACTATTTAGTTAAAATAGCTCCTCCTATGTGTAATGTGCTTGTCGATTTTCAGCCTGCCTTTCACAAACTTTATTTCAATCTTTGGGAGAATAGGACCTTGAAGACTTATGCAAATTGACCAAAATATACTGTGAACCTAAGGGCAAAACCCAGGATTTGGGGTTTTATAACCTATATTGTTCCCAAGCAGGCATTGTGAGTCAAAGTATTTTCTTCTTCAGTTTTTTGTTTTGTTGGCAGGAACTCGGGCATCTAGGTTATTACAGAGTTCAGTGACTGGCTATTGACTAGGTTATTGTGACTTCTGTGGCCAAAGACATGTTTCTTAGGTATCCTTAAAAATTCTTCCTGGTAGTCATCAAAGATACTAAGAATAATTGGATCTCTGTCATAGGAATATCCCTCTTGCCCATAGTGACCAGTAGAGAAAGGATGTAACAGTATAGCTTGCCTAAGACACCATATTCTATTCTGAAGTCACTTGGGATTTGAGCAGAAGGGCAGATTCACCTAGCAAACACAGTGGGTAGGTGAGATTGACATACAATGACAGTGGGTCCTGTGTAAGACTGAAGCTCTGCTTCAGCTAGGTCATTACCTTTTTTTGCTCTAATGATTTAATGGGACAGCACTTACTTCAGTGTGATGACACAATCCATTTTAGGAGCCGTAGGTGACTTCATGGAGAGAAAGACATTATTAGACTGCCATCCTGGCATTCCCAGTATCTGGCATGTTAGTATTCTTTTATCCGCATTAATAGTTTTTGGTAGATAATAGCACTTACAAAACTAAAAATGACAAGTGTGTGGAGGGGTCAAGGAAAAAAAGCAATACTTACAAGAACCAAGAGTGGTTTCTAGTTTTAGTATTGGAAGCCTTGCTGTTCCGGTTGAATTGATGGCTGATTGCATGTGCAAGAGAAAGTATTTTGGGATTCATCTTCCCTAACCAACCATCCCTGCAAAAAGCTGGAATCCATTTGAAAGATTATATGCAAGTGCGTGGCTTGTGTCTCTTTTAAAATAAATTCACCAAGTAGGAACAGCTCAGAATGGTTGGGGCGCAACAGGGACTCATGGTTGTGAAAGAAGCAGACTTCAAAGCATGGTATGAATTTTCAAGTTTTATTTCCACTCTTGCTTTCCAGCTGGATCTGCTCTGGATTTACTGCAGGATGTTTGAAAATGTGGCTCCCTGCTAATCTCAGACAGTTGCTATGATCAATGGTTTCTTTCATTTCCGATAAAAAACACTGGTGTTTCTGCTTAAATTGTATGTACTTTCAGCTTTATTATTATAGTCATAATTTATTGTCCAGCATTACCCAAATTTGTAATCCATTAACCACAAACTTTGGGGTGGCTTGGTCAAGTTAGCAGAACTATCTCCACACTTCAGCTACAAGGCCCTCCACAGCTCAGTCCCAAACTAAATGCTCATTGGTGTGGGCAGTACCCTGTATAAACGGGTTTGGGTGAAGCAGCTTTAAAAATCTGCCTCTTAGGGGTATGGTGTAGGTTGGCTATAATTAGTGCTTTGAAACATAAAATGTCACCATGTTGACTGCAAGGTTAATATTAACAACTGTGATCAACCATGATCACTACTAACATCAGCATTTCCATAGCATTTAAAAGATTTATTTTATTGTTTTTGACAGAGACAGAGAGAGAGAGGGGGAGGGCCCAGAGCAGTCTCCATAGTTGTACGTCATCAGTTTTCAACATGGTTTTGTTCCCCAAAGGTGGGCTGGGGCCACGCAGGGCAGGAATTGGACTAGGGGCCTCTTGCATGGGAGGCATGCCCCCTCAAGCTGGGGCCGAACCAGGGGGTGAGAATGAAACTGGGGGTCTTCCACATGGGAAGCACACCCCAGTTCAGCATACAGGTCCACACAGGCCGGGGCCGGGATTCAATCCTTAGACCCTGGGGCTGCAAAGCGAGCTCTTAACCAGCTGAGCCATCCTGGCTTCCCCTCCATAGCATTTTAATATGTCTTAAAATGATGAATCACTTAATCTGCCTCAAACAGCTGAAGTATGAAGGAGAAAAGGTAATTGCTCAAAGGCCACACAGTGAATGAGAGGTGGTGGTGCCGGGAACAGAAGTCAGGGCCCTTCCTGTGAAATCCTAGATTTGGACACTGCTGCCTCTTAGGAGTGAGTTTTGGGTAAAAATGTTTAAGTATCCTGGTGACCTTTCCATTTTTGATTCCAAAGCCACAGACATATATCAACACACACAGCTTCACTTGCTTCTCAACAAGGGGACACACACCTACCCACGCTCCGCTCTCTTTCATAGTTAAGAATCCATGGCACTTAACTGGGTATATATTACTTCCAGTAACTGCTCAATTGCCAGGAAAGTCCTAATTTATAGAAAAAGATTAAAAGCACCCTAAACCTGTGGTGTTTAGCTAAAGAAAGCCTAAATATTATGTGAACTGGAGATAGCTGGAGCTGAGCCGGGATGGGCACAGCCTGCAAGTGTTTGGAAATCTCACAAGGGAGAGGGACTTGAGGATTTTCAGCAGGGAGGCCAGGGGGCAATAGAAGCATGCTGGACAGATTAAAGGAGAAAGGGACCTTGAAGTCAACCACCAGGAATTTCCTGGTCAGGAGCTCTGTTTTTTTAGGGATCGTTTGCCAGACAGAGACACACACATTTGAAGCACAAGGTGCATTAAGCCCAAA
The DNA here is from genome assembly GCA_004027555.1 of Craseonycteris thonglongyai. Taxonomy (NCBI): domain Eukaryota; kingdom Metazoa; phylum Chordata; class Mammalia; order Chiroptera; family Craseonycteridae; genus Craseonycteris; species Craseonycteris thonglongyai. The sequence goes on from PVKE010001818.1 coordinate 25,237, forward strand.
TTAGATGAGAGCCAGTGAGTATTTCGAGGGAAGCGGTCTTTGAGGTGGCTTGTAGGGTGGCGGGCTAGGTGTTTTGACTGTGTTTTCCCTTTACCCTCAGACTTCTTCACCCTTTAGGATTTACTGGCTAATTTCCCAGATCAGTGCATGTTCATGTGATCATCTCAGTGTCATGAAGGCAGAAAGGATGAGGATACCAAAGCCAGCCTTGTCAATTGCTTCAGCTACAGAGATGATGGGGACAAAAGCCCAGAGAATGGGATGCCAAGAGGTGATGTGATCTCAGAGGGCTTCAAGTGGAAGGATTTCTGAGAAGAGATCTTGTTTACCTTCATTGAAGAGAACTCTGTACCCAATATGAGAGGCCTCTAGGTCAGACATCATAAAGAAGGAAAGAGGGGCAGGGTTCTAGGAGTAATACCCAGGGCATAACTTAGTTTGTGTTGTAATGTGGCATGACAAACCTTCAGCATGCATTTTTGATGTTAACTAGGATTTGAGGAGGATTGTAACAAGGTCTGACAAGGTGGTCTGGTCCAAGCATAGGCCAGCTGAGCTCTGACCTAGGTTCAGATCTCTCTGTGGGCTTTGCTTTCCTTCATTTTTCTGGTAAGCCACTCCATAAATACTAGTTGTATTTCATTCAGTCATATTGACATTTCCTGTGCATTAACTACATTCCTGCATATATTAGCATAGTTTGAGAGCTATGTTCCCTCCAAAAAAAACTCTTTGGCTAGATGAAGAGACCTTCAAATGTCTTCCAAGCTTATGATTTCATGAATTGTGGAGCCCCTACCATATGCACTATGTTAATATTACAGGAAATCCAGAAATGAACAAGATGTGGTCCCTGCCCTCAAGATATTTACAATGTAGTTTGAGAATGATTCTAATGGAGAATAATATTTGGTAGAGTGTGTGCAGTGCCTTCAGACCAATATGGCATGCATCAGAGGCGCCAGGATTTAGAAAAAGGTAAACATCTTTTAGCAGAGGAGAATCTGAAGGGTCCAGGGAGGAAGATGTAAGAGATAGGCCTTGAGGGATAGATAGAGGATTTCAATAGGCAGAGAAGAGTAAATAGCAGGAAATGCTATGAACTAAGGTATTAAGTTCAACATAGGCCATGTCTGCCCTTATTTTCTACCATTCTCCCTCTCTCAAAATCTGTTCTAGCCACACAGCCCACTCCCTTCTTCCTCCAACTCACCTAAGTGTTTCTGCCTCTGGGCTTTTGCATTTGCTGTTCCAACTGACTGGAGTACTTGTCCTGATCTTCTTTTGGACTGCTCTCTTGCTACATTCAGTCTTGCTCAATTGCTTTCTTCTCAATGAAATCTTTCTTCATCTCTCTAAGATGGAATTTATCTACCATCATCCCACCCTTCTCTAGCTCCTAAGGTAGCTTTGTTGTGCTTCATTACCCTTATCACTACCTGACCTGTATTATAAATTTATTTGTTTATGAGTTTATTGTCTGCTGCCTTTGCTTTCATATCATCACCTAAAGGTCAGGGACTTTGCATCAATCCTTTTGTATCCTCTAGTTCTGGGAGCGTACTCAATAAATATGGGCTCTGTGTTATAGGGAAGTATAGTATATGTTGGGAAGGGGGCAGAGGACTTGGGGTAAACATTGGGAGGTCATGTGCAGTAAATTTTGAAATAGGTTGGGGCCCGACTTTGAATGCCAGACTAGATTTAGATCTTATGCTAAAATGATTATGACTGTGCACTCTGAAGCCTGTAAATAAGATGTGTAGGATGGTTTAGGAGTGGGGAGATTTGAAGCAAGGAGACAGTGCATTCATCAAATATTTAGGAAAATGGGGCACTCGTTATGCACCAGGAACTATACTTAATGCTCAGATATAGAGATGGCAGAATGTGACATTCTAGACAGATATATTGTGACCTAAGATATGGTAGCAAAAGCGTGGTCATTTGAAGAACTGTCCATCATTTCTATGACTGGGAGTGCAAAGGATTAGGCCTGAGCAGTAGGTAGTGTGGCACATGGACATCTGGCGTGCCATGTTAGGGAGCTTACCACTTTTTCTGAAACCCCAGTGAGAAGAATGTGAGGATAATTCATTGGCAACATGGTATTTCCTTGATCAACATGACTGATGAGGCTTATTTGACTGGCTAGGCATGTTTCTCTTTCCTCCCTTGTAGTTCCATGTGCATCTCTTCCAAAGCCACATGCTCAATCAAAGAAGATGGATGACTCCCAGACAGAGTAGGGTTGTTCTTCAGGCAAAGATGTGGAGTGGTTGGGCTTCCCCACCAGGACCTTAATTCCTGTGGCTCTCAAATCATAACATGCTTCAGAATCACCTGGAGGGGCATTAATGTAAACATTGCTGGGCTCCCCCCAGAATTTTAGTCTGGGGATGGGTCAGAGGATTTGCATTTCTAACACATTCTCAGGAGTTGTAGGTACTCCTGGTCTGGGGATGACACTTTGAGAACCACTGCTTTATCCACTAAATTTCTTCTCTGCGTTAGGCACTAGGAATACCGAGATGAATATGTCTCCAGCTGAGATCTTGAGGAGACAATAGCCTAAGAGATGAGATAGGCATGTAGAGGGTGCTGTTAGGACTCATGGTATCCATCGGCCTCCATTGGATCACATTCCATTGGGTATTTTCTTCAGGCTTTGTCTCAGGTCTGGAATAGAGCTAGACTGTTTTAGTAGCAAGAAACAAAAAGCCACTCAAGTTCGTTTTTAAAAGTCAGGCTTATTAATAATAGTAGCTAACATTTATGGATCATGTATTGTGTGCCTGGCATTGTACATTCGTTATTGAATTTAATCCTCACAGCAACACTCTGAGATAGATGGTAATCATGATCCTATTTTATAGATGAACAAACTGAAGTTAGAAAGCAACACATTTACTGGCAGAGCCAAGATTCCAATCCAAGGAGTCTGACTCGAGAACTTACATTTTTATCTGCTGTGTTCTGTAAGGATACAATTGGGATTCTCTTGGCTATGTGCAAATAGGAACTAAAATATAGCCAGATCACATGGGAATGGTTGAAACTTAGGTTATTCTCTTCATTATTCTCATATCTGCCTCGGCTTTCCATGGCACTGACCCTTGACTTTATGATCTATCTGAACAGCCCAATTTACCTTTACACACCTGATAATTCTGTGAATGGGCATCCTTTGGTTCAACCCAGCATGGCCAAGAAGTCATGTGATAAAAAACCATAGCAGTATATTTATTCTTTCAGTACAGCTCATGAGTAGGGGGTATATTCCCCTTATAAGGCAGATTTCCCCTTATGTTCAAAGGGCAAATTTCTTTAGAGGGGAGTGCCTATTACGGAGTACCCAAACATATCTAGTTTAAGGACTTTGTCCACCTGAGCAGATATTATTGTAAGTTTGCTAACTGTGTTTGCATAACTCTGTTGATCTCTTTAGCAGTGTTTATTCTTAGCATTCTTCCCTTCTTCCAAATCAAATTTCTGATATTATCTACCTATTACTGGTCCATGCTTTCAAGCCAATATACCAGATTTTTAAAAAATTTTATTTTTTGAAAATATTTTCTTTCCAATCCTGTATAACCATCTGGCTACTCTTTGATCTAATTTTCTTTAAACCCACAGTCAGCCCTTAGAGTTTCTTTTCAGGGGAGAGAGAGTTCCTTTCTGTTAATCTGGAATCTACTACCTACTATAAACGATTATTACCTAGATGTGAGGTCTAAACTTACCTGTGTATGAGTTACCTTCTATCCAGGGACATGTGGCAGCCACATTACCACATGGTTGGCTTTGCTATATCACTGCTTAAGACAGGATGAGCCAGAAAAGTCAAGATGGCAGATGGATAACTGCAATATGTGCATTGGAGAACTCTATAGCTATAAGTTACATCTTTTCCATAATTTATGATATTCTGGAGCAAAATTACTCAGGATCTGAGTTTTATGGGTTAAATGTGTGTGCATGTGTGTTGGGGAGGGGTTCCTGAATTTTAGTAGAAGACAGTGAGTTCTTTTTAGGTTCTGATGTTGATTTTCTTAGCCATGCTTCTATGTAAGAGCCCCATAAAAGCAACTGTGTTTCCTGGGAGTATTACTTCCATCCACAGAGGATGGATAATACCTTAATGGGCCAGGGTTTAAGGAGACAAACTTGATTTTAAATATAGTATATAGATAAAGAAAGCTAGAAATGTTCCAAAATAAATTGCTTCTGAGTTGAATGACAACAAGAACACAGCCCCCAAGAGAGCTCTAGACCAGAAATAGAATAAATAATTAAAATCTTTAAGGTATTACCCACAAAACAAACATCTATGAATAACTGGCTACCAGAGGCCAAGGGTATATCCAAGGCCCAGTCAGGGAGACTCTCCTTATTCCTTCGGGGACCAAACTGGAACCAAATGAAATAGCTTGTACTTTGATGTGATAGTAAAACGTTAAGATAAATTAGCAAAAATAAAACCTGTTTAGGGTCATTAGAATATAAGCTCCTTGAAGACAGGAATCTTTGTCTTTTTTGTTTATTGCTGGACCCCCAGAGCCTAGAATAGTGCCTGGTAAATAGTTAATAAATATTTGATCAATGAGTGAGGCACATGTAGCTACAAGGTGGAACAATCAAAGAGTTATTTAAAGCTTTCGATCTATATTCACTTATAAGAAGCATGAAAGCAATGTATCGTGTATGCTCCAAAATTCCTTCGAAGTGCAGTCAGCCTTACCTGTGTACCTGCTCTGACTATATGTGATCAACAGCAATGGGAAGCTCAGGGAGAGTGTCTGAAAAGAAAGATCAGGTGCCCAATAGCTGTGCTTTTGATGGAGAACTCTGCATTCACACTGAATAGTGGTAACTGAAGTCACCACTATTACTATCTACTAGGTCCTGTGCTAGACAGATGGCTGGGGATACAGAGACAAAATCTATAGTCTCTGCTCTTTGGGATACTCACAGTCAGGTAGTGGTGGGAATCATGATGGATGAGAATACAAAGTGTGTTGTGATGGCTCTAGTATCAGGATATTGCTGCAGAAGCACAGAGGAGTCCTGGTTTGGGGATAGGAGCTCTCTAGGAAGGAGATACTTGAGCTGCATCTTGAAGGATCAGTATCAGTTCCCAAGAGGAGAAAGGGGAGAGGAAGGTGCTCCTATCTGAGGGAAAAGCCCATGTAATGGACCAGTAGCAGGGTGTTATGGGAGACCGGTGGTGGTGGTGGTGGTGGTGTGTGGGTGTGGGGGGGGGGGGGGGGGGGGGGGGGGGGGGGGGGGGGGGGGGGGGTGTCCATTAAGGCTGGCATGGAAGGGGCAATGGCAAGAGGTTGGTCTGTAGCGATGGGCAGGGGCCAGATTGTGAATGGCCTTAGTCAGCATGCTAAGGAATTCAGAATTCTTTCCTGATTCTGGTGGAAGCCATTGAAACAGGGAAGTGATAGAGAAGTATGGCTCAGAGTGATTTCTCAGGCAGCAATAAACAGGTTAGAGGGGATGGAGGTGAAACTAGAGAACTTGGATTTGGGTTGCTTTGAGGGGAATCACTTTTGCAAAATGTAGGGGCTATCTCTAAATTTTTTAAGGCAATGAGAACTTTATGATCAGCTTTAATCATTCTAAAGTCTGGATGGCCAGGTCTGGTTTGGATTTCCCACCTCATCAACCTGGGAGAAATTTCTTTAGGGCAGTAGGCTTCTGAGTAGCATCAGGTGAGCTGTCCATTCATCAAAGTTAAAGCAGCTACCTGTAATTGTTTGCTAGGTGGTGAGAGAAAATCTCAAGTGATTTAAAGTACCAAATAGCACAATGGAAATAAGCACAGGTTTTATACTCCTTTTGCCAGTGATTACTAGTTAGCCGTAATAACACTGAGTAACTGGTATGTGTCAGACACTGTAATAAGTATGAAAAAATCCCAACAGCGTTGTGGGGTTCAACTGTTACCCCATTTTACAAAAAGCCAAAAGTGAAGCACAGTGTTTACATAAGTTGCTAGTCTTTAATCTGCCTCAGAGTCTGTACTCTGGACCAGTATGCTACTCTCTGCTCTACAAAGTTATAATACAGAGATCTCATGGAGCTTATGAGCACATATTTCTGTCATTGCCAGAGTTGAGAGGATTCCATGCTTCAATATGATCATTGTGGTCACTTCTTTGTATACGCCCTGAAATCTCTTTACCAACAAACAGTAGAGAAGCAATACCGTATATTTCCACAGTAGAGAAAGCACTGCATTGGGAATTATGAGGCCTGTGTTCAAGCCAGCTCTAACACAGCCATCTGTTATTTTGAGCAAGTCACTTAACTTCTCTGGGCCTCAGTTCTTTCAACCACGTATATAGGGGGCGCAGTTTCAGACATACAGCAAACCCCAGGCTGGCCCAAACTCTGTAGCATTTTGGTACGTCCCTTTTTCACTGGTATTATGTTGGTTATCTAGAGCAGCAACCTTCACATTTTTTTGAAGTTACAACTCATTTTTTAGCATATTTTCCCCAAATAAGTAAAACTGCTATCTGTGAAAAAAATAGCGCTCCTATACTATTAAGTTAGATAAAACATACCAGAAAGAGATTTTTTTTAATGAGATAGCATTTTATATTTTCTTCCCACATCTCAATGAGTCATCATGTGTATGCCTGTCACTGATGTCATGGGGCAGTTCACATTTCTCCCTTCCTTGTTTTTATTGCAGAGCTCTTTACTGTCTCAAGAAAAATGAGACTGAACCCCACCCTTAAGCATTGGCTCTATTCTTCCAGTTGTTCATTTGTTCAGTTATGGAGCATCTATAATGTGAAATGTTCACTGAGTGTTCAGAGGTAACAAGGATAGTACCAGGCCTGGCCTTTGTCTTTTAGAACATATGGGCTCATTATAATTTTTGTCTGCTTTACCTGGTTGGAACCCTAGATTGGAACCCTGCTTACTATAATGAAGCTAAATCTTACATTTAAACCAGTTGTATGTGTTATATTATAGTGGATAAAATGGGAAAAGATAAGAAAATAAGGAATGGCCAGACCATGAAGACCACACACATGAAACAAAGTCACACTACAGCACCACACCTATGAATTGGCAGGATGAGGGAGGTGGATTTTTAATGTCACACTCAGAGGCACTGAAGGAAAGAAGAGAATGTTGTGATCTTCTGTTGGCTTCGGCCACCATCTTGGAATATCAGGGCACAACAAAGATGGGTTCCCTGATTGGACTATCCTGAATCACAGAGTATGCAGACCTCTGGATACCAGCCAACAGACAACCTCCATCATTGGGCTAGACCCATTCGTAATGTGGCAGGCTGTAATCAGCCCCACGTTTCCCTAAGAACTCATCTGGCTGGCCAGGCTAGTTTGGTGTCGTTTAGCACCTGTGGTGGGCGACTGTTTTTCTTGGCCAGCTGTTTAATGAGCACCAAATCAGATAAACTGGGCTTGGCTCCTATGCTCTCTCCAGACACAAACAATTAAGCACATCCTGCTGGGATGGTCATGTCAGGGAACCTGGCTTTCCTGTGCTCATCATCTGGTTTTCCTGCCCCTCAGGGCTAGACTTTGGAGAAGCTATTGAAGCAACCTTGGAAAAGCTATTAAACCCTCAAAGTTAGCTCTTTATCACCAAATATATTCAGAAATTGTTTCTAGCCAAAGCCTTACTATCTGTGGCAGTTTTAAATAATTGTCAAAATCATGATTTAATTAATTTTGCCCTCTACTCTGGGTTGACTTAGAGAGTAGGAAATTGTAACTTATGGATCGTTTTCTAGTTTTGTAACCAACTTGCACTCTCATGTTGGGATACTCATCTTGCCCGTCTCAGTTTATTCATCTGTGACCTGGGGTAAAATTGTCCATACCTCTGGTGATATGCATGAATGAAAACCTCATGTAGTTGCATTACAAATTTTGTGAGAAATCACTTTTCCTCATGAGAATGCACAGATTGGCTGAGACTAGCATGATTGATTCTAGACATGGATTAGAACAAACCCAAACAGTTCTCTCAGGAGAAGTCATCTAAAATTGGTGTATATGACCCAGTATAGCTTTAAATATTTATTGATTTTGACAGACAGAGAGACAGAGAGACAGAGACAGAGAGAGACAGAGAGAAGGAGGAGGGCCCAGAGCAGTCTCCATAGTTGACAGCATTAGTTTTCCATATAGTTTCACTCCACAGGTGGGCATGGGGCTGCACAGGGCAGGAACTGGGCCAGGGGCTCACACATAGGCCCTGGCAAGAACTGAGCTGGGGGCATACCCTAGTTCAGCATATGGGTCCACATGGGCCTGGGGCCGGGATTCGATCCTCAGTCCCCGGGGCTTCAAAGTGAGTGCTTAACCGGCTGAGCCATCCCAGCTTCCCCCAATATAGCTTTAAACCAACTGGCATTGGTGTCTCAATGGCCATAGAGAACTATAATCTATAATCTTGATCTTTTACTCTACTGGTACATATTCTCGCAATTCTAAGCGAACTCGGAGTTTGTGATAAGTGTGTATTTGTGAAATCTTTGAAAACACATAAGTTAGTAATCCTGTCTCTTTGGGAGGATGTACTTGCATGTCTTTAATGACCAAAAAGAGATCCCAGTAAGAAGGTCCTGGTTGAGAAAGAGCAAGGGGAGTAAGTGGATGAGGGCTGTCTGGAAGGAATCCAGCCATTGTCAATATAACAAGAATGGTACATGGCTGGATACGTTCCGGACAGCCCTCATATGTTAACCACTGGAGAACAGATGATGGTGTACCAGGTAATGAACTGGCCATCAGGAAAGGAATCTAGAAAGGTGAGGAGACTCATGAGAAAGGAGGTGACTTCTGTTGACAAGTTACTGCTTTTCAGACTCAGTGGGGATGAGAAAGGAAATCCAGAAACCTACATGACAGCTTCTCTTGGACTGGCCGAAAATACTGAATTTTTTTTTTATTTTTTTTTTTGTAGCTGGAATTTGACAGGGTCAGTTCACGTCTGGGTTTTCAGCACTTAATACAGGGCTCTTTTGTCTTGGGAGGTGGCTGGACTGGTTTTTCCTCCAGGCAGGTGCACAGAGGGCATTTATTGTAGCCTGAAACGCAAACACCAAGCCCCTAGGCCCCGATCCACACACTCCAGTGTGGCTCAAGGAAATAAAATGAACAATGTCTCTTGCAACAGGCAAGCACTGTAAATGCCACTCCTGAATGAAATATTTCTTAAAACTTTGTATCCGTAACTTGATCGTCTCTTAAAACTTAATTATATGTCAGAGAAAAGGAAGCTATTGGCTCCTCCAGCTGTCCAGGTTGAACAAGAGCACACAATAGAGCATATCCGATTCGCGGCCTTACTTAGGTAATCAGATTAATATCTCCTGAATTGAATTCACCCTTTTGATACGGAGTCTTTCAGCTGCCTTGTTTGACATCTCAAATTCTGACAAAGCTGTGCGGCCTTTGAGTAATTTTCCTGAAATCTATATGCGGGAAGCCTGCGCTCTTTCGAGCACTTTTTGGGACTTGTACCAATTAAATCTGTTTCTGGCACACTTTTAATGGCATACTTTCCCCTGAGTCAACAACTGCTCCAAAATCTGAGGTCATTTATTTAATTTAAAAGCAAAGGTTATGAAACAACCATTTCAGGCTTTACCAGCCAAGCTCCTGTGGCTTTGAAAGGGGTGATGAGACAGAGGAAAGGCTAATAAAGTGGATTTCTTACACACAAAATAAGTTAATTACTGTGTTTCTGTTAAATCGGTATGACACCAGGTTTGCCCAGACCCTCCCTACCAACCTTGCTGTCCTTTTCTCTTCAAACACATCCTCTTCTTCTGGGGCTTTCATACTCATGATAGAAGTTCACTCCCTTGCTGTTGTTTTTTTGCAGTACAAACATCTGGACTGGATTTTTGTCAGCTGGAGTTGAGAGAGAACTGTAAATGATGCAGTGATTTTTTTTTTTCATCCTTATTAAATTTATTTATAGCTAGTCTGAAGCCAGGAAACGTGTTTCTAAATGGCTGGAGCCCTTGATTGGAGGTTCTCGAGGAACATACAGTGAGTGGTGTTTTCCCCTTGCTGTTCCTAAATAATAGCAAGGATGGAATTACATAATTTCTCATTTGGGTGGTTTGTGTTGTTTTCTTTTGTTCTGAAGGGCCTTCATTAGGACATTTTGTGCCTCAGAATTCTTTCATTTTAATAACATCCAATATACCTTCTTTTCTGTCAGTGAGAGAAAAGGGAATGTAACTGGTAGGGTATTTCTGAAAAACTGCAGTGATGGAGAGTGAATTTCTGGTTGTTTGAGACATGAACCAGTGGTTTGGGTATTTGCCTAAAGAACACACCTTGGATCCCTTTCCTACCTTTTCCACTTAACATCTAAAATCTTAAAGCTGCCAAGTCTTAAAGAATCTCATTCATTTTCTCATTATCTGAGATAATAAAAGCCTCCACAAGGGGCTTACTAAAATAATTTGTAAAATTCTGTGCTGTGCCCTTAGACCTTATTAAATAACAAAACCTTGGGGTTTATATAATTATTTAAGAAACAAAACCTTCTAAAGGAGGCTAAGTCAGATTGTGATTTTTGAGGTCCTTACCATTTCTATGATTTGAGATGATTCTTCGATTCTTTTCCTTCACTGTGGAAGGAAGGAAGGAAGGAAGGGGGGAGAGAGAAAGAAAAAATAAAAGAATTAAAGAAAATAAAAATGGAGGCTTTTTTAGGAGTGAGGTTTGCTACCCAGACATGTTTTTCTCCAGGGAAGAGACTGTTCTGCTTCCTGCCACCCAAGTCAGTCATCCTCAGCCCGAACAATGGAGCTTAATGTTCTCCATCTTGCTAAGGGTTAGTCTCCGTTGTTATGAAAGTGAATTGAAACCAAATGCACTTTCTATTGGAAAAGCTGCCATTGATCTCAGCTTATAAACAATACCAAGAAGGAAGGCACTTATAAAACAGGAGGAAGAAATCCTTGCTGTCATATCATAACAACAGTTACTTCACTCTTAGGCCCGTGGACATATCTTTGATGCACCACAGTATCACTCTATTTTATGATGTTCACATGTCACTTGAAGATTGGTGTTCCATATTTAGTTCTTAAGAAATGTTAACAGATTATTTAGTGAATTGTCTTAGACTGGGAAAGCTATTCTTAAGCGAGACCCTTCATTAACGAAGTGGGTATAAAAGAAAGCTGATGATCTCCACCAAGAAAGGCAACTGTCTCATCTTTCTGATGGGAAGAAGCTGAGACAGAGTTGCCCCATCAAATGCGGGTGTCCGCTGCCCACTTTCCAGTTATTAAAGTTAAAACCAAGTCAATAGCACTGGCAGTGAAATGAGCCACAAAGAGGTCAGCATTCATCACCAGCATCGTGACTGAGAGCTTGGGGTCAGAAAATGGCAATCCCAAGGTAAAGAACATTTCTTTTAAAGCAGGGAGATAGCACACACAGAGAGGTAAAGGGAAAGATGACTCCAGCTGGACATTAAGTAACACTGCATTTTCCATGATCCTAAAACCAAATAATACCTGCTGGCTTAGCTTCTATTACTTTGGGAGATGAAAGTCAGAGGGTAGATGAAGGTACTTGGGGAATAGCTGCTGCTGGCCACTCCAAGCTAGGGCCATGGCATTCTCAGTTTGCACTTAGAAGCTTCCACAAGGTTTCTACATCATCGTCATCATCATCATCATGAAGCTAGGAATCACTTTTATTAAATCCCCCTAAAGAAGCATCTTTAATGCAGTAGTGTTGGCTCTAAAACATTCTAACTTATGGTAGAGTCCAAAAGTCTGCTTGAGAGATGTGGTGAGGGAACTGACCCAGAACTGCTTGTATTGGGCATTCGCAGAGTCAGTTGCTCTAAGCAAAAGGAACGAGCCTAATCGAGGGAAACACTTATTCTAGCTGTGATGCTTGGGGGATTTCAGTAGAATGTGAGGGAAGAATATGCTTAGACATTCCAGGTGTTGTATACACATCCACATGACTGGCTACATGGAGAAACCTAGTTTGATTCATATGAAAAATTTTTTGTAAGGTGTTATTGAATTCTTCTATACTTTATGTTAGTTTGGAGTCATTTTTAGGCATGGACATTGTTTCACTTATAATATATTCCTGTTTCCTATAATTCAATGCCTTAAAAATAAATTAGTTTTGAATGAGCCAGTTGCATCATAGAGGCTCCTGGGGAGACATGTAAAGACGTATGAGGATGCCCACTTCTTTCCTATGTAAAATACGTCTTACTCTGGCATCTTCAGTTGGGTAGAAGTAAGATCAGATAGTCCGTTCAATCTAGGATGGAAAGGATCCCATCAAACTTTTTGGGGCTATTTTCCCCTCGGGCACCCAAACCTGCTTTTCTCTGTTCACTGGATGAATTTTGACATGTTTTACTTTTTCATCCTGTGTGCTTGTGCTCTTTACAAAGACATGAAGCCTGTAAATTACATGACAGATATGATCACAATATATTGGACGAGAAACCCACACCATTGTCAGGACTATGGTAGGCCTGAGGGCTTGCAATGGAACCAGTCAGGATGGATGGGAGGGGAAGAGGATTGGATTTAAAAGCAGATCAGGGGAAGCCGGGATGGCTCAGTGAGTTAAGCGCTCACTTTGCAGCGCCGGGGACCGGGGATCGAATCCCGGCCCCGGCCCGTGTGGACCCATGTGCTGAACTGGGAGCTCCCCCAGTTCAGTTCTCTCTCTGTCTCTGTCTCTGTATCTCTCTCTTTCTGTCAAAAATAAATAAATAAATAAAATTTTAAAGAATAAAAATTTAAAAGCAGATCACCTTTCTCCCTAAAGAAAGTTGGTTTGTCTCCAGCAAAAAAAACCTCTACAGAGTGAACAGCCTGGCTGTTTGCACCAGGTTCCAGCCTTTTCTCTTGCTTTTTCTCACTAAACCTCTTTGCAGGCCATTTCACTTCTCTCACAGACTTTCCCAAGACATTGCAGTCATGGTGCAGCCTCCCCTTGTGGAGGAAGTTTCCGCCATGTCGTTTCCCCAACGGGAAGCTCCTGTTTGTCATCAGACAGTGTACACTGGAGGGGAACCTGTTTAGTGGCCTTGCTTCACTGCCTTTTACCTCCTCATCTCCCATTTCTCTGGCCCTGTACACCTCATCTTTGTATGGATAAAAACTCAGCCTCTCCAGAAAGATTTTGTGAGTAGAGGAATGCAGAGTAAAGTGTTGGTACCATGTCTGTTTTAACTTCAGCCTAACACGTAATTGAGTCAAAAGGTGAAAAGAAAGAAAGAAAAATCAACAGAGTCAGTTTTAACAGACCACCCCTAGGCAGCTTTGTCTGAAGAGGAAATAATTCCAAAAAAATAAAAAGACTCAAGTAGGCCATTTGCGAAGCAGGTAATGACTATTTTAAAGACTCAAAGTTATAATTTATGTGTATGCCTTTTCCCCCCTCATCTTTTACAAATAGATAATGGTTTACGTCAAGAGAAAATTCAGGAAAAAAGCCTTTTTTTTTTTATTTCCAGGAAATCTGGTCACTGTGTTCTGCAGCCAGTGATAAATGACAATGCCACCAGCAGTGACCCAGGACATCCTGAATTCTTGCTCTTATGAAGAGCTTGCATTCTCTTTTCAAAGGGTATCCTGTTCCTATTGCAACCCACATGCTATCTCATCTCAAGATCATCTTTGCCCCCTGTGTTATCATGCTTAAAATAGCAAAAGTGTGCTGATTAGAGGCTCTCCACACAGCTGTTGATGTCATCTGGGGAGAGAACAGAATGAAAAAAGAAACTAACCGGATATTGGCCCCAAACATATTTACCCAGCAAATTGACCCATTGCAAGTCAGCTCTGTTATTTCAACTGATGTTGTGTAAATCAAATATTGTTTTGTCCATTTGCTGGGATAACTGAGTGCTGTTCATCCACAAAAGCCTGAGTCCATATAGAATAGTAGCATCACAGAGGAGAAATGTGGTGTTAAAATTTTTTTTTTCTGGTGAAAGGTGTTGTACCCAAGGGTAAGTTATAAAACAGAGCAGCTGTTTCTGATTATAAAGATTGATTCACTTAGTCTTTACTGACACTGCCTAAATAGGTGGGAGAAGTAAAATGAGGTTCCCTGGAGCCTCTCACTTGCTTTGTATCCCTGCAAGTTTAAAGCAGAATGTAGAACCAATCCACTGTTCTGCCCCCCTACGGTCTTCCAGTCAAAAACATGTGTGAATTGAAGTCCAGAGGGAGAAGGCTATAGTACTTTCCTTCTGTCCCATCCAGCCATCAAGGCAAGGCTGCCAGGAAGGTTCATTCTTCACAGACCGTGCAGATCCCACAGTCTTAAATCTTTTGTCATCTGAGGGTGTCTGGATCAACATGTACACACCTTTTCCCCCTGAACCAAGGCAGCTGGAATTTCACAGGGGGGTTAGGAGGGCCAACTCTAGAAACTACTTAAATTGTTCTCAAAACCCAATTAAACTAGAATGTCTTCTTGTTAGCAGTTCCTTCCAATTTGTGGATTTTGCTAGCATCATCATCAAGCTTTAACTGTTTCTCTTTTCCACTGTCTTAGCCTTTTTGATTCGCTTGGTGATGTTATAGCCTTTCTATCTGAAGAATCAATGAAAGATAAAATATTACTAAGTACAATTTGGATAATACTGAAATATTAAGAAAGAAGTGAAGGGGGAGCCATTATTAACAAAATAGCCTAGTTATAAGTATTAAGCCGAGAGAAGAATTGAGGACACTTGGACTTTCTTTACAAAATACTTCTGTTTTATCGACCAAAGAGAAAGCCCTTGCTTGGTGTGTCTTGAGGAGTCAGAACCTGGGGTGGTTTCAAGATCAATGATTTCCAGTGATGTGCATCAACTACCAAATGTCTATACCTTTCAAAGTTTAGAAGGTTTCTTATTCAAAGCATGATTTTAGTTCCAGCTAGCAGATTACAATTGTGATTGCCTATACCTGGTAAATTCTAATCTACTGTGTGGGAACCGCACTGCATGTGTGTGGGGCCTCCCCATCTGCCTCCTTTGTGAATCTCTTCTCCTTTCAGTGCTTCCAAACTTGAGCCCCAAAGAGGGGTATAGCAGCTGAATGTCATGCTCTTGGGCCTTGGCCCAGACATGCATCTTTCTGGAAGGATGACTGAATCCCGCTCTTAAGTCTAAAGTTCCTCTTGATTAGCAGCTCCTTTTGTTTGTTGTTTTTAACGGCATCTCTGTCTTTCACGGGCAGCTTACAGGGATGCGTTTGAGAGCCCCTTCCAGCTGGGAAGCTGCCCAGCTCCCACCAGCTGAGTTGGGGGATGGCTTCCCTTCAGTTCCGCTGCTGCCTGTGGACTACAAGGACCCCACTTCCAGCCCTGACCACAGTGGCCCTTGTCTGCTATGCAAACTTGGCTCTGTCCTCCCGGGTTTCATTCTCCAGCCATCTGGGCATTTTGAGCACCCCTCTTATCTTAGGACCTTGGCACTCGGGACCGCATGCCATCCTATCACAGAGATGGAAACAAAGAAATCCTTCACTTTTGGCCTGCAATGCTCCAGGAACCATCATAGGCTGACTGACAGTTGAGGAGATTATGGAGGTTAGGGGTAGGTCTGGAATGATGTAAATGGTTTTGCTGATAGAAGACAAACTGAATGGTGTGACAATAGCTAGGATTGTTCAGTGACCAGGCATCCTAGTGACTAGTTTCTTCCTTTTCCCATTGGCTGTTTTGAAATCGAGGAGCAAGGAGCATAAAGACAGACCCCTTTGGGCTCTGTCTTGCTGTGGCCTCTCTAGGCCTAAGCTCAGGGGCCAGCACGTGCTGTGAACCGGGGGAGGGAGTCTAGATTCCTACTGAGGATTCCGTGTACATCACCAGCTTTTTACATTGTTCCTTCCACCTCCTCAACTGCTGATTTCAGGAGGGTTTGATCAGAGTCATTCACTCCTCAGAGAAGTGTCTGGAAGGATTAGTCCAAGAGTGCTGACAGCAAGTTCTCTATCATCATTCTGCCTAGAGAAAAATAAGCATTTGATCAAAGGACAGTTCCACTGCCCAGGCTGCTCCCACTCCACTGTGTCCTCTCCTCCTGTCTCTAGTCCCCTGCCCTCTGACCCCTGTGCATTCATTCAGATCCTTCACCCTGTGCATATCGCTCGCAGAGGTAATCAGTAAGGACTGGGCCAGCCAAAGAAAATGCAGCCAGGTTGTCACTTCCATTTAGACCTCAGTACTTGGGTGGAGCTGCAGCTTCTTGAAAGGCAGATCTAAACTGCTTGCCTTTCTTCAGAGAATCTGATTTCATATTTGGCTGCTGATCGTTTGGTTACTGGCGTTCATTCATATATTGAAAGCCCAAAGCTTTCACACGCTTGATTCTGCAAAGCAGAATAACATTAACAAGACATGTCTTAATAATGTAGCCAAAAAGGTGATGCAACCTTATTTCACACTAAAGCGGGTGGGTATATTTATTTATATTTTAATAGCTGAGGGCAGCTGAGACACAGAGAGGGTCAGAAATTCCTTTAGGATCATCCAGTGTATCCAAGTTTTGGTCCTCTGGTCCCTATGACAGGCAGTGGTGATCATTTTCCGATAGAGCATGTGACCATTGTAACTAGAACCTTGTGTTCTAACTCTGACTCCCTCTCCCCACCTACCCCCACCCCCACACCCCACACCCCACCTCCAGTTGCCAGAACCCAGCGGTTTTCTGTAGAACCCCAGCTGACACTTTGCATGGCTTCCACCAGAAGGCCTCTCAGTCTTTGTCTCACTGTAGGTGTGCATCTCAACCAAAAAGATAACTCTTCATGTGTACAATGAACTCCTCTAGTTTTCAGTTTCTTTCCAAGAATCACCCACTGCCAGTCCCTAGTCCTCTGTCTGGCAGATTTAGATGAAACAGTGGAGCACAGACTGATCATTGCTCCCAGTGCACATGAATGATGCACTCACCTTTTATGTATCTGTAAATGAGTGGAGAAGGAATGCATGTTCTCTGGCACAAACTGGCTCCACCACATGGTTTGAAGTAAATGACCATTTTATTTCACATTAAGAAGAGACACTTGGAGCAGCTTGGCAGCAGATCTGTGGCTGGGTAATTAATCTAAGAATTATAGCTTTCTTCCACATCGGAGATTAAATACCGGTCTTTGGTCAGATCAAAGTGGGCCTCTTAGATGATCTGATCTTTGCAAAAGGCTCCATGTTGGGCCAGCACAATCGTCTTTGCATGTATTACTCCCTGTGTTTCTTTAAAAAAAGACAATTTTAGTGTGCTGAAATAATTGTGTCTGCTAGCATTTGTAGCTCTTTAGACCCAAAGTAAAACTTTAATTTTATTTGTGCTGACTTACATCAGTTTCTACTATGAAAGCAAGTCAACTTTCTCAGTTTGAGGAAAAGTGGGGCTTTCTGAATGAGAATAGCAGCTTTGCTCTTTGGGCAGTGTTACAATAAATAACATCTTAGATTAATATGGCATTTTCTGTAGGGAATGAACAAGTAGAGTTTATATAATTGCACTCATTTTCTTGATATATCATTGAGACCCTTGGATACTGGTGTTATATTCTCCATCTGCAAAATGGGGTGGGGGGGCAAGTATTAAGTTCAAATATTAGATGATTTACAAGAAAGAATACAGACATTTGTGTGATCTGTGTTGTCAAGATGCTGCCTAGAGCTTTTAAAGTTTCTAAGTTATGCATTTCATTGATCCAAGTTGGCCTGAGCAGTATATAATTTGGGCCAGGGTGCAGCAGGCCCATGGCCAGGTTGAACTGGACAAGTAAATGGAACTGGTTCCAGTTTGCCAACCTTGCACTACTGATGTGCTGGTCAAGGAAGTGTTCTTCACATCGTGGGGAGCCACTAGTGCAAATCCATTGGTACTCATATGGTGGCCTTTGGAGATCCTTTTAGAATGGGAAGCCATTCCCATGGCAGGCCCAGGGAGAGGTCTACTTCAGCCAACACGCAGCATGAGGCAGAAGAAATGGGGCCTTCCTAAAGGCTGATGTGACCTGTGGGTGGGCCTTCCACATGTTTCTAATTAGGGATGTAAGAGAGAGTAGATATTCTGTGGCGGCTCTCCTTTCCTTCTCGGCTGTGAGATAGAACAACGGTGCCTTTGTGGTGACCTCTGCAGACTTGTTTATGTTGGGTGACCCGCCTGAGCACTCCTGCCAGTGTGGATGCACCTCCGGGCTAACGAGGAACAGCCAGGCCATCAGTCACTATGGTCGAGCCTGCAGGGCAAAATGAAAAGATGTTTTCCCTGCTGTTGACTCGTCTAAGTTAATTTTTTTACAGATTTATTGAAGTAAAATTTAAGCACCACAAATTTACCTGCTTTAAATATGACAATTCAATGATATTTCCATAAATTGAGAGAGCTACATCACCACCATCACAAACCAGTTTTAGAACTTTAGTTGGACTTTATATTGAAAATACCAAATAATGATCATAACTGAAAGGCAGGTCATGCTGAAGTGCAAGATAAATTTTGGGGCAATCTTGGACTAGGGAAGAGGACTACCCAGGAATTCATTTAAGATAACTAAGTTTCAAGTTTCTCAAAGTACATGAAGCTGTGAGATTGAGCATTTATATTTAGGAAGATTTTTTTTTTTTTCTCATCAAATGCTATGACTTACTTGAAAGAACTGAAAAGCAATTTGCTATAGGACCTACCTCACATATGAATATCTATTGATGTTTGATTATAAAGAGAAGGTGCCAAAGATGAGAATGTGTGGACCCTCCCCTCAAAGAGCTTATAGTCCACTTTAAACATCTTATCAAATATTCATCTGCGTGCCTTCTCATTTTCAGGTATTATGTTAGGAACTCCAGACACATAGATGAATGAGATGAGGTCTCTACCTTAACAGCTGTGGCCCCACAGCTTATGCGTGACAGATAATTTCAATATGATGTCATAAATTCTGTGGTAGAGATAAGCACTACGTGGTATCAGAAAGGTCATCGGCAAAGATTTCCTAAAGAAGGTATTATTGAGAAATCAAAAATGTGGTTAATAATTGCATCAATCTTGCTGACATAGACTGAGTACCTGCTCTCTGCTCCATTTGGATGAGGGTCTGTGAGATCCAGTCTCTGCCTTCAGGGGGCTTTATAATTGGCAGGTGTCTCCATCCATCACTATATACTTCTAAGCAGATGAAATGACTGTATAAAAGTGGAAAAAGCAAAAGACACTAGCAATTTGGAGGCAAAAGAGAATCCATTTCAGGACCACCTTCCCCAAAGAATAGTCCAAAGTCTACTTCAGAAGCTCAAAAACTGAGATTTGACAACAGGTAGAATTTCAGCAGGTGTGGGTGAGAGTTGGGAAGTAGTCTGGAAGAAAGAAGTCTCAGGGATGGGAGCACTTGGGATGTGTGCTGAGGACAGCAAGTAATCCAAGATGAATTGATACATGTGTCATATCATATAAACTATTACTGTGTATCTATATCAGAACCAGGGAAGTCAAGCGAATCACAAGCTCTGACTTCCTTTGACTGTATCAATAAGGGCTTCCCTGAGAAGCAGTTCATCTCAGTCCCTTATGCCAAGGTGATAAGATGATTAGTTTTCTTCTGCCGTTTCTTCTTTCATGATTCATCACAAAGACACCAATCTGTTGGGCCAACAACAATGCACCTGTGGGTCTACACTAGTGATTCCTCATGATTTAA
Organism: Craseonycteris thonglongyai; assembly: GCA_004027555.1. Classification (NCBI taxonomy): domain Eukaryota; kingdom Metazoa; phylum Chordata; class Mammalia; order Chiroptera; family Craseonycteridae; genus Craseonycteris; species Craseonycteris thonglongyai. The sequence continues at coordinate 44,957 of PVKE010001818.1, forward strand.
AAAGCACTGCTTTGACCAGCACATTTTTGTGCCAGGTTGGTGAGCTGGTCAGTTCCATTTGTTTGTCCAGTTCAGCCTGGCCACAGGCCCCCGCTGCACCCTGGTCCAGATGTTTAACATAATGCTTTCAAGAAGATTTAAGAAAAAGAAAAAGTTCTTGAAACATTGGCTGTGAACCTTTGAAGGGGTAATTATTGTACCAGAGCAGAATTAAGAAGTGGGGGTTGAGAAGAAAAACAAGAATGGTACCATTTGCTAAATTCCTAGGGCTCCACAAGGTAAGTCTATTTCTAAATTTCAGTTGCTAAGGACCTTGACGCTGGGGCTGTTTGGGGGTATTCTGAAAAGTAAGGAATATTGTCGGCTTTCAATCCGGAAGGAAAAAACTTGGTCGGTTTTGATATAACCAAGGAAGGGGAGTTTTGCCTTTGTTTGTTTGCACTGATGGTCCACCTACTGTGTGGCCTCCTCCACAGCATGGCTGACCTCTCTCTCTGGGGTCAGTTCGAATAGCCAGGCTGCAGCTGTAGTTAGAGACAATGGCCAGCACCCTTGGGTATTGCCCTTTAGGCCCTGAAGGTTAATTTCGAAGTATTTTGTGGCATTGAACCTGCCAAAGAAAATGATGCTTCATTTGCGGAAATATAATTTCTGTTATGTGTATTTCCTTCATGGAGAATAAAGAAGAGAGCTTTTTTGAAGAACACAATGTATCTTATTGGCCTTGCTAGACAAGCTAAAAAAAAACCAAAAAAACCAAGAGAAGTCAATACTCTTACAAGCGTCATGTCTTCAAGTCTATCAATAGTTATTTACGTGCCCTAGAGGGGAAATCCCCTCCATTGTTTTGCTTTTTTTTTTTCTTCTCTAGACTGAGTAACTTGAAAAAAATCCCTGAGTGGGGAAATATTTATTAAGAGTCTGTAAATTTAGTACTGTATTTGCTGAGAAGGAACAGACCTAGAAACTGTGGGTTTTTTGGGAGGGTAGTGGGTATTTTCCAATGCAGTACTAATTATGTAATGGGTGGATGGTGACTGCTTTGCCAGTCTGCAGGTTAGAAAAGGCCACTATTTAGGGTTTCGCCAGATAAAATACAGAAAACCTAGTTAAATTTGCATTTTAGACAAACAACAAGTAATTTTTAAGTGTAACTGCATTCTAAATATTGCACTGGGATATACTTAACACTCAGAAATATTCATTGTTTATCAGAAATTTTAACTGGGCATCCTGTATGTTTATTTGCTGAATCTGGTAACCCTATGTTACTTCTATAATTCAATAAAAGGTTGCCCAAGATCAGGAGTTCTCACAATTGCTAGAAGTCAGTATCTGTTTTGAACCAAAACAGAACAATTTATGAGGTAAAGCTGAATATCGAATCAGGTCAGTCATGCAAAGGTGAAAAGAGCCTTTTCTTGTTTCCCTCTTTGTGTAGCTAGCTCGGAGGCTGCGTTTCGACCTGGATGGCTTCTTTGTTCTAGTTTTAACTCAGATGATCAGGTCAGGACAGGGGCTCCCTTTGAAATCCAAGGTACTTGACTTCCTTAGGGTAGCTTTGGACCTGCTTGAAGTTTTGCTTCTGTGAATTTTCTGTCTGGCCTAGTGAAGTGGGGCCTGACTACACGTGCGTCTGAGACAAATAATAGCTATCATTTCCTGGGCGCCTAATACGTGCCAGTGCTTTATTGCATTACCTACATCTACCGACATGAGTTCATATTGCTCCGAACAGCCCGATGAGACAGGTACTGTTCCCTCCGTTTTAGAAACCAGGATATGCAAGCCCAGAAAGATTAAGTAACTTGATGCAGGTTAAAGAGCCACTGAAAGGTGAAAGTCAGAGTTGGGGTTAGCACTCGAGTCAGTCTGACTCCAAAACCCCTGTGTTACCACACCCGGGGCCCTTGTGATTGGGCTCATCCACTCACTTCATCCCCAAGCCCCCAGATTGACTTGATATTGGAATCACCCTTCCCCCACCTTGTTCCTTCACTCACTGGAATTGATAGAGAACTTTCCATCTGAACTTGGCTCTAAGTAATCTTCATCTGTGTGTGTGTGTGTGTGTGTGTGTGTGTGTGTCATGTAGCAGTGCAGCAGACTCAAAGCTTTGGGCACTGGGAGATGTTATAATAACGTTGGATGCTTTCTACTTTATATGAAAATGATTAAACAGAAAGTCCAGGAACTTTATGACAACATTCAAAAGTGTGTCATCATTTTAATATCTTTAAAGAGCCTCAAGAGACTTTCAGGCATTGAACTGTAAACAGCTAACAGCTCCAAGATGAGCTTACATAGGAATCACATGATTGTTCCAGAATGGCCATTTGTCTAAATGCAGCAGAGCTGCTGAAGTGCTCAACCCGCTGTCCTGCCAAAGGCAGAGGCCCCGTGTCCCCACCCACTCTCTCTCCCCAGTCTCGCTCTTGGGAAAGAAGTAGCCAAGATATATTGCTTGGCACCATTTTCTTTTTGAACCAACACATGTTCCTCCTGCTTCACTCCGTATATTAAATGATTTGTCAGTATTTTGAACTCATCAAGAAGAATGTTTTACTTGTTCCAACTGAGAAAGTTCATGAAGTTAGCCATTTCATTCCCATCATCTCTTATGGCCACAGTAGTTAAGGGTAAAATATGTCAACGGGAGTGTCTACCAAGTAGCCCAGTGGCATTTCTCAAGCTGCGGGTATGGACCCAAGGGCCTGGAAGAATGTCTTTCAGAGGGTCTTTCTAATGAAAAGCGACCCCAGCCTTTCTCCTCTGACTCTCAATGTGTCCCCCACCTGTCTTTTCCTGTGTGGTAGTATGAGGGCTCTCCTGCCCTTTGCATGCTCGCATCTGTCTCCTGGTCCGCTTCCTACTACACTTCTCCACTTCCTAGCTTTCTGTTTCCTTTAACCACGAACTCCTCCCAGTTTAAAAAAATAATTAAGTCCATCTGATTCTAAAAGGAAATTTAAAACAAAGAATGGGAAACTAGCTAAACCAGTAGAGGTGGGGGCATAATGTTCCAGTCTTCTTCGTTAGTCCTGCACACCTGAGAAAAGTGATCTTGTTTTGTTCTCCCAGGCTAGGGCAACCCCAGCCACACCCTCCTCCTTCATTCTCCCTCACATTCCTCTGTCCATCTGTAAGCCCTCTCCCACACCTAAATCTAACTTACACACTTGGTAAAACTGCAAACTCTGTGTTTCCCACCTTTTGGATGCGGGGATGCTGGTGCCCCAGGACTTTCAGGAACAAGTCAGTAAGTGATAGTCTTAGAAGATTGCAAAAGCAGCTCTGGGAAGACATTGATTAGTCTCTGATTAGTCTCTGCCCTTGGCATTTCATGGCCTCTGAGGGGCTGAGCAAACAGGAGCATTTGGTCCATAGTTTGTTCTTTCTTGGGACAGGAGAGGCAGCACAGTATAGACCTTGAGCAAGTCACTTAAACTGTGTACTTTTGTTTCCCTGCCTGTAAAGGGGGCAAAATAATCTTTTTTACTTCATTGCTGTGAGGATTCAATGAGTTAATATTTATAAATCACCTAGAACAGTGCTTAGCACATAGTAAGCACTAAGTTAACCCCCTTGGCGTATGAATTAAATGAGATTCTATGTGAGCAAAAAATACTATTTCTTTTCCAACTTAACATTTGTAGATGCAATATCCAGTGTTGGCTTCACAGAACTTGTAAACTTTGATTCCAAGTCTGGCACGTTTGGTAGCTATAAATCACACGTACTCCAGCCATCCTTTGGATTTCATCAGTGACTCGTCTAGGGGGACATCATCCAGAGTGTATAATTGTTCAAACTTATTCAAATAGTCAACTGTACTTCACACTTTTCATATTCTGTCCTCTTTACATATACTTTCATTATCCACAAAGTGAAGAAGATGTGATATAGCTAAGAAACATTTGCGAGGCATAGTTTTTGAAAATATAGGTATCTTTAATATTGCTCTTTTTAACCAATACATATCTATTTTAGATTTTTGCTACTTGCAACATTATGATACATGAAAGGCATGCTTTCATTTTATCACTTGTTACTGGAAGCCACTCCACATCCTTTTTCGAATTCTGGTCCTTTATCTTTTGACTGGCGTATCTATTTGGTTCTCTGATTATCTTTTTTTTTTTTAAATCATCACTTAGCATTTGTTTCAAAACGCAAAGAGGTGTAAGATTTGCTCCTAGCCTTCACAAAACTAAAGCATTTATACCAGCAATTTGGGTAAATGATTTTATATTTGGAATTTTTATTTTTCTTACCAATTTCATTCTTCATCTCCTGAATCACAATCATCACTGCTTGATATAGATATAGGTCTTGCATGTTTGTGGACATTATGGTGGATCGGGCTACCTTCACTTGAATTTGAATCTTCTGTTGAATAGTCAGCCATATGAATTTGTTGAATATCAGTCTCGCTGTTTTCACTAGAATACCCCATTTGGCTTTCAGTGTCAGTTTCATACAAATTCATAACAGACATCTTAAAGGGATTATTTCTATAGTTCACACTTTAACACTGAATATATATAATTATTTCTTGATAATATTTGCATTATAACTGTACTCAAAGCAAACTAAATCTGCACGTCTCAGAGATGTCAATGTTTACAATAGCTTAAGAAACACAGGACATATCCGAGACGTCCTGTATGTCAAGGGGTTAAATAAGTAAATATAACATAATAAAGCAGATATTGATAATAATAATGTCCTTCTTTTGATCAATGCCTGAATAACTTCTGTGTGATACCATAAAGGTCCAAAATAAATCTATGTGGCAGTTTGCAAGGAGTGCAAAATAACATATTCCATAATTTCACTCAAGGCCTTTGACAGTCTGCTCTTAAGATACCTCTCCGCCCCTGTATTTTGGCCAGACTGATTGACTGATTATTTTCCATTCCAGCCACCCCATTCTGGTTTCCTTCCCAGTCCTTTCCACATGTACCCAGTTACCCAGGTGCTGACTGTACCTCCTATTGACTGTCAGCCTATGTGGCTAGTATTATTGGGCATCTACTTAAATGCTTCTTTGGAGGGGTGAGGGCCACATTTCTGATGGTTGTGTAGCATTCTTCATGCCTGTACTTTAAAAGTGGTGCTCTAGAAATGTGTATTGATTGGCTGATTTGAGCTTGCAGAATGGGCCTGGAGCTCAGTGCACCTAGTTAAACTTTGCCTCTAAGCCTCATAGGACGTGTTCTGTTCAAAGACCAAGTCTCCCTGCTTTGTGTTAGGATGGTAAGAGCCTCCTCCCGTGTAGGCCAGGGCAGACCAACTCACTGTGAAGTTAAGGGTACAGGGGCAAGTGTGCTGGCGTGCGAATGTGGAATAAAAGGAAGAGTGCCTACAAGCAGAAAGCTAGAGGTGTTGGCTTTGCACAATTACCAGCAAAGCTTTTAATTAGCACCTTGAACAAGTATGGTTAAAAGGGGATAATTAAAATACACTTTTATAATGCAGAGGATTGCCTCTGAAAATATTCCACCTTTGCAGGCCTAGTGGACAAAAGGGTTGGAGAAATCACAGCACCCCTGCTAGACGGTGTACAGGATGGAGCAAAATGGAAAAATTGGCATATCCATTAGGGGCAGGCTCTAAAAATATAAACCAGGCATGTGCTATTATTTGAATCCTGTGCAATTTTTGGTGGGTGGATAATAAAATTATATGGGCAAAATTGTTTTCTAAAAGTAAATTCTGCCACTCCAGCACAACGCTATGCACGCCCACACTTCTATAAATGTGTGTACACAAACCCACATGGCCATGTGACTCTCACATGTTAGAGACACAGTTGGCAAAGGGAGAAGAATTAAAAAGTACTGTATGTTTTGTCCCCATTGTGGGTAGCGTTTGATGTTCATAGATGTATGGTTTTAATAACCTTGATTAGTAGATACAACAACTCTGAGAATTTCAAAAGGGGAAGTGAGAACGCAGGAAAAACAGCTAGTATTATTTCTGCGGGCCTGTCTCCCCAACAGTGCTCAGCCCTGATGCTATTTTCCCTCCCAGGAAAGCCTGGGGACAGGACAAATAGGCCTTCCTGACAGGAACACCAGGGAGACCGTAGGATCTGGGAGTGGGAGCAGATGGGAGGGGTGAAATGTTAGGGGTGAGACGGGTACTAGCTAAGGGGCTGGACAGTCAGTCAATGTGTGGCAACTGACCGTTGCTGCCCATGCAGTTGGAGGCAGGGTCCCTCAGAGGCCCAAGGATCTGAGCATTCATTCGCTTGTCTCTTCGTTCATTAGCAGACGTTTATTATGCGTATTATGTGTCAGATACTGGGCTGAGCCCCCACTTGTGACGTTACTAGACATGGAGTCTGAGGCCTTGGCAGCTAATGGGGGCGTTCCGTAGAGAACCGGGAAGTCTGCCATAGGAGAGGCACAGTACAGACAAGAGCTCACTGGGGAACACTAGCTGTGCAGCAGAGGTAGAGGTGCACACACGTTCTCCACCCAGAGGACAGAAGCAGGAGCAGAGACATTTTCTGAGGGTTTGAGCTCGACCTTTGACCATGATATGTAGATACTAAAAGAACCTACAGAAGGAGTTCAGAGACACTGTTGACCAAAGGCAGGCCATTGTGAGTTTGTAGCTTAGAAGCAGCAGTGATGGCCAGGTGTGGCAGGAAAAGAAACTGAAAAAAGGAACAAGGACAGGTACCTCCAGCCGCCAGTGGCTAGAAGAGTTTATTAACCCCTCAGAGGATTGTAAATAAAACCACACCCACAGGTGTACATACTGTAATTCACTTTCTAAGTGCTCAGCGGTAGATTGTATGTAGTGCTGCTTTGGCGGTTCTCAAATAATCTCTTGTTCTAAAGTCCACTATAGTGTTGGAATGGACCATCTGAACCCAGGTGGGCTGAACAAACCATTACTCCCAATCTGCCTAACTGGGCAGGATGACTCTTGATGAACCTTCCAGGCCTCATTCTACATTATCACGGGCATCACAAAGTTTTATAGTAAGTTGCAAAGCTGTGTATCTTTCCCAATAAAGTGTATGCTTCTTCAGGGTAAGTATCCTATCCTGTTCACCAATTTATCTCCAGCACCTGGCCCTTTTGGATGTGCTGCCTCATGTAATACATTCCCAAGCTAACACTGGGCTCAGTTTGTACATGTTTCATTCTGAACTTTCCTACTTTTAAATGTTATTTTGTTATGATATAAAAGACCTGATCTCTAGAACACTTTTTCCTTTTATATCATGTAAATGATATATTTAAGAAATAAACTTTTGTGTTTCATGTTATAAATTAATGTTGAATATACCTTTTCCTTCTAGAGTGTAACTATCTTTTCTACTAATCACTTTACATTTTCAATCCTACCCATAATTTTTCAGGCTCGCTGGATTCCTGTTCAGGTGTCCTCTTCCTTCAAAGCTTATATAACCTCTCAGGCTGCTTTTGACCATCAACTCAGTGCTTTACCTCAGTAGCTCTTAGGCTATGCCCTGGTTATTCCTCAACTATGCCATGCGGCATTACTAATGCAAATGAGGTGTTCAACCTGGTTCTCCCCACCGCCAGCATGTGTGCCTTCTTTAGGGAAAACTCTGTTTGCTACATCTCTGCCCTTTCCATTGCAACTAACACAGTGCTTTACACTCCAGAGGATGCTCACCAAGTATGTGCTAAGAAAGTTCCATGAATGGTAAGGGAGTTTTGGAGCAGGTGTTAGTGCATTAGTGAGGGAGCAATAGTAGACTCATTAAGAGCACCTGGCCTGAGTTCTAATCTGAACCCCTTCATAAACGACTTTTAAGAATATGAGCAATCTGCCTGTGTTTCAACTTCATCTTTAAAACAAGGATAACAGGGGAAGCCGGGATGGCTCAGTGGGTTGAGCGCTCACTTTGCAGCCCCGGGGACCAAGGATCGAATCCCGGCCCCGGCCCGTGCGGACCCATATGCTGACCTGGGGAGTGCCCCCAGTTCAGTTCTCACCGGGGTGAGACCCCGCCCCAGTTCCTGCCCTGTGCAGCTCCACTCCCTGTGGAATGAAACTATGTGGAAAAACAAATGATGTGCAACTATGGAGACTGTTCTAGGCCCTCCCCCTTCTCTCTGTCTCTGTCTCTGTATCTCTCCCTCTGTCAAAAACAATAAAAATAAATCTTTTAAACAAGGATAACAACAGAGTTAAGAAATATATGATACTTAGCACAGTGTCTGTCCCGTAGTGACAGCTGTCATCATGGTCAACGATTGTAGGTATTAATTATCAGAAGTTGGGGTTTGAATAAAGATAGCCCCTCTAAGCTATATTCTTGCAGAGTCTTGACTGGAGTGCTCCCCTCTCAGATTCCTTGTGGAATGCCCTGTGTCCTGCCCTTTTTCTACACTGGGGGTATGTTTGCTTCAGGATTGTATACAGCCAGGGGTGGCCAACCTTTTGGCTTCCCTGGGCCACACTGGAAGAAGAATTGTCTTGGGCCACACATAAAATACACTAATACTAACAATAGTTGATAAGCTAAAAAAATTGCAAAAAAACTCATAATGTTTTAAGAAAGTTTATGAATCTGTGTTGGGCACATGCAAAGCCATCCTGGGGTACATGTGGCCCTCAGGCCACAGGTTGGACAAGGTTGGTATGGACCATCTTTACTAAGAATACATATATTTTTAACCTTTAGGCCCTGACTTATATTTATCTCTTGGTGTTTAGCAGGCACGTTGCTTTCATCAAATTCTCAAAAATCCCTGACCATAATAGGTTAAATACCACTGCCAGATACATTGATGATGTTCTGTTAAGAAAGAGAGGGAAACTATGCACTCAGAAATGTGCATTCAGGACACACAAGTTTGGTGACACATAGCACTTATGATCCTGCTGTCCCTTAGCATTTAACACTAATTCATTTTGATAAGTGTTTTTATGGGCCAATACTCAGTGTTAGGCACTATACCAGGTGTGGGGACAAGACGTATGGCTAAGATATGGTACCCGCTATTGAGATGCGCAGGGTTATAGGAGTTTCTTTTCATCTTTTATTTAACACAACTTGAATAATTATGTTACTCAATAAGTAAAGCTTGTCTCCCCACCTGAACTAACTGTGTGCTTCCTGCTGTCCTGGACCCTGTTATCACCAGCTGTGCTGCTATTTGCCTCACTACTATCCAATGGCCAGAAAAGGTCACAGGTTGTAAGGATGAGGCAGGGGTTTTTGAGGACAGTGAGGAGGAAGCACCAGTGATGTGTCAGTGTGACAGAAGCCAAGGGGTCCTCACTCCAGCCCACTGTGTGTCTGTCTGTGTCCAGATCAGAAGAGTGAACCAAAGGATTTTTGTGGTCACAAACCTCCATATGCCTAGGCTTGGCCTGCATTCAACTCTAGTAAAGATAATAGTAAATGTTAGGACTAGAGATAAAATGAGGCATGGGTTTGCATTAGAGCTTTTTCTACAACCTAAGTACTGTACATGACATAGGTATCAGCCAGGATCCCATCACAAAAGTCATGGTGCACTTTCATTAGAATCATTCAGGAGACTTGAATCATGGAAGGAGTACTTTTAGTGGAGCAGACAGCATGCAGAGAATCCACAAGGGCTTGTGCAGTACTCCAGGGCTGATAATAGTGGGGCTCCATCAGAACCCCGAGATCTGAGAGGGCAAGGGGCTAGGCTGGATTCGGGAAACAGGAGATTTTTTGTCAAGAGACACAGGCAGCCCATAGCCCAGGGCCACTCCAAACAGCTCCAGTCTCCTGCAGGTGCAACCAGGGCCAAACCCAGGAAAGGGTCCTCCTGCTACGGGCCACACAGGTCAGGCTGCAAAGCAGAGAGCTGCGTGGAGAGCGCCCGAGAGTGAATCTGGAGGACCCGGGGAGACGGCAAACAAACATGTTCTCATATTCGATTTCAGAGGTAAGGGTGTGTATCGCGCTTCCATTCTTTTCTATTTTGGCAAGCTAAATTTTTAATAGGTAATAAAATATTTTTCCCATAGTTTTTACTCCATCAATTTGATGATCTCAGTTATTTTTCTCAGTGTCTTATTAGTTTAGCCCTACCCCCCTTTTTAAAGGGGAAGTTGTGTATAAATTAGCTTGTTTTCCTCTAAAGTACATAAGAGAATAAAAATGTTATTCTCCAGAGATTTTGCTTTTTACAAAGAGTGGTTCCATTTCCCCTCTCCTTTTCTCTCTCCACTACTTTCTCCTTCTGTGCTCAGGCCAAAAATATATTACGTTTGGAGGTGTCTAGCGTGGTGCTTCCCAAACCTTTTCAGCCAAAGACTCCTTTGGAAATCCAGCAAAATTTCCTGGTTCTCTTTGCTTTTAAAACCAATGCCCATGTTAGCAAGGAGGTTATTTTTATTACTTACAAATATTTTTATAATTAAGGCTCAACAAGGACTGTAATCAGTTCTAACCACTATGAGTGGATAGTAAAACAGCCATAAATTAAAAATCAAGTCATAATTGCAAAGGAATATCTGTGATTATAAAAGGCAAAATAAACTGGAATGTAAAAGTTAATCATTGTGCCATCGTAAAGATGATTGTGGCACATTTCAGCACAATATTTGTGAGCCTTAGACTAGTATCTCATTTTCTCATTAGTCACTGATATGCATTCATTTTCTATGATAGTTAGCAAGAAACCCCTTCCGTCACTTTTAGAAGGTAGGTAGTTTCCTAGAACAGCTATCTTCCCACTGCCGAGAGACCCACAGGCACTCACTTCCCTATGGAGCCCTCTGTCCTTCCTCCCTTCCCAAAGGCTACCTCATACATCCTTAGCCAGCCTTGTTTCTGTGGCCACCTTGACTATTTCCTGAGCTGCCCTAAAGGCACTACCACATTTTGATCAGAACTTCACTGAACCAGGGATCAAAGAAATGGCTAAGGGGATTCGCATTAATAGCGCTAAGTATATGCTTCTTAGATCCATGCAAGTGATTTCTCTAATTCTTGGGTTGCCTTCACTGAAATTACACAGAAAGGGCTGTATCTTCTCAACCCTTTTCTCTTCACCCCTCCCCCATCCCAGCCCAACAAGCATTTTCTCTTGTGCATTGCTAGGCAAATACTGCCGTCCCTAAGTGTTTTAGGTCTTGTGCTGGTAATGACCCAGTGGGCACAAACACCCCAGGCTGCTAGCCAGTGGATTCATTCTTCAAGCCTGTACTGATTCCATACTATGTGCCACAGACTGGGCCATTAGTGGACTCCCTGGAAGCCATGAGGAAACACGGAAGGGCTATGAATAGAAAAATTCTGTGTACTCCACTGCTAAACTTCCCTTCTCCCTTCTTTTGGAAGTAGCACCTCAACTTCCTTTGGTGAGTTACCTTTCTAGTCTCCATCTGCGTAGTTCACATGCAGCTTATGCCACCCTCCAGTTTTAGAGGGAAGCTCTGAACCTGGAGCATACCAAGCAGAGTTCTGGTGATTGGTTTAGAATAAGCACGTGACCCGAGCTGAGGCCATGAGAATTTACCACAAGAGTTTGGCTGGAACTACTGGGAAAGGGGAGCCCCCTCTGTCTGCTAGGGCCACTAAGCTGGTAGAATGTAAGCCTGTAGCCACCATTTAGGGGGCGCCTGCCTATGAATGCTAACCCACTGGAAAACAGAGCTGAAAATGAAGACGGATTCCCGTCATCATTTGAGCACTTGGGTCCAGCTACCGTGGTAATGTGACCCATTAGTAGGCCCTACCTGTTGTTTTTGCCCATAGTGTCAATTTGAGTTGGTACTTTGTTGCTGAGTATAAAACATCCATACATCTGAGAATTCGACACTTTCTGCGACCATGGAGACCACAAGCTACTAAAAAGTTACTCTGGTTAGCTTGAGCCACACATCCCAGCAAACTACACATTTTTCCTTTTTCTTTGTTCCAGAGAGTTTGGTGATACACATATAAAATTCAGGCATTCTTGGAGACTTGGGACTGATAACAAGGCATACTACCAGCTGTATGTGGCATCTGTAATTACATATGTTAGAACCCTGTGAGGTCTGGGTTTTACCTTAGGAAAACACCCTTCTAGATGATCTGAGGATTTTTCACTTTTAAACAAGTTAATATTAAAAATATTTTTTGATAATATAGGTAAAGAGGTCAAAGTAAAGAATCAGTTTTACATAGGTGTGTGTGTATGTGTATCTGTATGTATGTATGTATGTGTATATGTGTGTGTGTGTGTGTGTGTGTGTGTGTGTGTGTGTGTGTGTGTATATATATATATATATATATATATATATATATATATATATATTTAAAGCACACTTTACAATCTACCGTGATGTTAGGCTATGTTATCAGGAGCCTGGCATGAAACACTGATCACCATATTCAGCATTAATGAGACACTTAGTAGCAAAGCTCTCATTCAAATGCCATGCCCAGCTTGGGCTTCTACATTTTGAGAGGATGTGGAAAGCAATTGAAATGATTAAAAGCATGGAAAATCAGATCTCTGCAGAATGATGAAAGTGGGCTATTTAACCTAAAGAAAAGAAGATTGAAGGGAGAAAATAAATAGTATTTAAGTATAAAAAGAGTTCTTAAAAAGAAAAAGGTGACGGATGTTTTCCTCTTACAGGAGTATATTAAGAGAAAAATGCCTTGGAACTTTTATTCATACAAAGGGAGGATTTTTCAAGCAGATAGGATTTTTGTACTGGGGAGTTGGGAGGGGGGCAAGCAAGGGTATAGACTAGATACCCTTTAAGCTTCCACTTTATTAAGACTCTGTGATTTACTAGAGATTGAGGATTTCTCATCAAAAGAATTGTGAAACCACTTGCCATATATCTTAAAAGGTAAGATAAACAAATACTGACTGGTTTGGTTTAGGTGTAGCTCTCCTCAGGACTTACTTCCAACACTCATGACATGCTTGTGAAGAAGAAAATACTGTATATGGATTAACAGCACAGAAGAAAAATAAAACAAAAAATCTAGTGCTAAAAAACCTAGGATTTCTATTTCCTACTCCTTTGCTTTCACTGTTAGACAGCAAATCGTAATTAATGTCTGCTTTAACCGTGTAAGCGAGAGAAACCATGGAATGGCTTAGCATTGATGCCAGTATCTTTGGAGGAATAGAATCAAATGTATGGGTTCCACATTGAGTCAGGCACAATTAATGTTGCTCTGATAGATATCTGTTTTATTTCCTACTATATGATGACTAGTCTAATTTGGGTCTAGAGACGTCAAACCAAGACTTAGGAAAATGGATTTAACTTAGGAAAACAGTTCGAGTTCTACATATGGAAAAGCTATTTTAAAGAACAGTAGCTTGGTCATTATTACTGCTTTGATGGATCTAGACTTATTTAAAAGTTAGGGTTAAAAAGATAATTAAAGGTCATATATATGTTGTTCCACTTTCTTCTATACCATGTGGGCCATTACGTTAAGTTCTATAATACAGTGTAACTCATGATGCTTTGTACAAGTACAAGCTCCCCTGATAATAGTTTTCATGCATCCACATATCTACTAACTAGCTTCACAATTAGGTTCTGCAATTTCTTTGGCCACTGCAGTTTCCACATACTACACATCAGCAGTCACTTCCTCTTCATGGAGCCCACATGGTCACGTAAAAGTCATTTAACCAGGAGGCTGCCCAGCCTTTAAGTGAACCTCCTAATAAGCAGATGTTGACTGACTTCACAATAAGCTGTTCTAAATAAATCAAATGATAATTTCTAGATCTGTACCTTTCAAGTTACAGGGAATCACTAGGAAGAGAAAAGCGTAACAGGCCCGCAAACCTGTTGTTGAAAGTGTTGGGGGAAGAATTTGCTGGAGATGGTGACTTTGGTAGAAAGGGGCCTTACAGTACCCCATCTCTACTCATTTCCCGATTGAATGATGGAAGAAAAATCAATTGAGAAACAAAACCTAATAAGCAAGCAAACAAAACACCTCCAAACAACAACAGCAACAAAAACCTAACTTCCAAAGAGAGTTCCATTATATATTTACTTTTTAAAAACTGATTTAGAAACAAGAACCTAGTTCCTAAATTTATTTCCACACTTGCCCTCTAAACCCTGTCTTGTTGAATGATTCAGGATATCAGATTCTCTCCCATTATTTCCTTTCAACAGAACTTACTGTATTACCCACCCATCCCCCAAATCTAAATGGCTAAAACAGCTGGCTCTTTCACTCTTGATATATACACACAAACAAATGAGATACACACACACATGCTTATAATATACATCTCTGCATATATAAACACACACTTTGGTCATTTATTTTTTTAACAGAATAAAGATCATCAATCAAAATAGAATTCATTTTAACAGTCAGGGCTTGACATGAGATCATTATTTCAAGAAAACCCAAAGAGACTAAGCTCCCTTTCATAGCATTGTTTTCTTTCTAAACCTCTGTAGGGTGCATGGCTCTTCTCCACTGAGAAAGTTAGGGACAGCGCCGTGGAGCAGCCTCGCGGCCTACAAAAGGTCTAAGTTCTCTTGGGGAAGGAGCTCATGCTACATATTCACTCACCTCATGGAAGAGAACATGTTGCATCTGTTGTATTTCTAACTGTAGGCCGTGTCTAGTTAGCCCCAGGGCAAAGAAAATGAAAATATTTCCCCCTGTTTGTCAGAAGAAAAAATTGAGGTGCAGAGAAATTAAGCTAAATACCTTGTTCTATTTCATCTCAGTTGTTTTATCTGCTCTTAAATATTTTTGTGAGCTGAGAAGACGTGTTTTTAAATCATCTTGTCTATGTGGATCTTTTCTTTGTAAGTTCAAGAGAGCCCAAACTTTTTCTCCTTCATTCTGTGGCTCCATGAGAGAGAATGAAAAGGCTAGCATAGAATTCTTTTTCCTACTGACTAGGAAATAGAGGTGTGGAATGGCAGCATGACCAGGACAATGGCTAGGCAAGTGTTCTATCTACAACTCCCTCAGCCTTCTGAGCAGCCCGTTAGTTAGCTAGTTCCTGAATGGAATGATCTCACTCTTCTCTGTGGTTGAATGTTGGCTCTGCTATGAAGACTGCCAATAAATGGAGCGGCTCATTGGGCCAACCAGGGGCTCCCAAGCTAGTCAATAACCTATGACTCTCTCACCTTATCAAGTTCAGCACATTCATGTTCTACAAATAAATATGAAAAAGATGACCCAATAGAAAAATATGCAAAGGCTATAAACTGGCAATTTTTAGAAGAAGAAGCCGGAATATGAAACTTTACAAGTCATTATGGAAATAAAAATTAATACAAAATGAGATGCAACTCTTACCCATCAGTTTGCTCCCCTACCATCCCCCAGAAAACCCCACCCAAACCAAAACCCAAAACTCAAAACACAGTTTAAAAAAAAACTAAATGTTGGTGAGCAAGTGAGGAAACAAGAACTCACACTGCTCAATGGGATAGTAAATTGGTTCAATCGCTTTGGAAAATAATCTGGTAGCATCTATTTAGATGTGAAAAGGCACAAACACCACAACCCAGTAAATACCACAGTTCTAGATGTGTGCCTTAGGGAGACACTCTATGCTTCACAGATAAGATTATATACAAAAAAGACTATATAATTTAAAAGACTAGAAGATGAATACCAAATTCTTGATAATGGTTTTCACCCATAGAAGGAATTGTGATTGTGGTACTTGATATGTTTTTAATATGTAAGACAAAAAATAAAAAACTGGAAAAAATATAGAATTATTATTTTCTCTGTACCTTTCCATATTTAAAATTGTTTTTAAGTTAAAAAAGAAGATAGCCATCCATGCATTTAACTACTGTGGTATGACTGGCATACATTAATCCTTCAGTAATTTTCTGATTTGTATCTTTCCAGTCCAAAGCAGTCAGCTTTTCTTTATAATACCAATAGGTTTCACCACAACTAATTATCAGCCTGGAGCTGGTGGTCATAAGCTGTGAAAGTAGTGCTGATAAGGCCCAACATTGTAGAGAGTTGTAGAAAAGGCCTAGAATCTTTTCCTTTTTTCATAGCATTTCATAGCATTGGCAAATAGCCTCAGGAATCATCTAATATAATTCTTTTATTTAAATGAGAAAATTGATGCCTCGAGTGCCTTGTTCAAACTCACCTGGCTAATTAGAGGTGGAGTAGACCAGAGTCTGTTAACTATTGATTTTTCAGTAACTGAAGCATTGACATATGGGAAGTGATGAAAGTTCTACAGATCCTTTCCACAGAGCCTTCACTGTGGACATGCGGCACCCACCACAGGTTTGGTGTTGTAGAAATGGCCATTAAGCCAGCAATACTTTAAGAGAAAAGGAGAGAAGTGAACAGTCAGTATGGTCACTACGTTCTCTGAAGCAGTGTAGCATACAGATTAGAATGTTTATCAGAAGTCACATTTCCCTACGTGCATATCGTGGCTCTGCAACTCCCAGCTATCTTATCTTGGCTCTTACCTCTCTGCCACTATAAATGTGAGAATAATGAGAGAACCTATGACAGGAACTACAGTGAGGCTTAAAAGTTAATGTAATCTGTGAGAATGGTGTCTGCTATATGTGTCCAAGTGTTAACTATTATTATATCAATGTAGAACAAACTACTGAGAAAACTGGATATTTAATCATGTTTCTTCCGTCTTTTGTCTTAAACCATATACCTACCTCTCAAAGCTGTCATTAACATCTTCCTTCGTATTTGACTTGGATGAGTCTCAGTTTTGCATAATTCAAAAAAGTAGGATCATTTATTTGTCCAGAACAATGTCACAAACGTGTGGTAGTGATTATACTTCCTTTTTGTTGCATTTCACTCAACACCTGTTCTTTCCTTTTGGGTACATGATACAAAGCAGTGGAGTTGACTGTAGAAGTAGAGGACTCAGTCCTCAGGGGTCTTACTGTCCAATACCCAGATTGCTATCATGATGTTCTCCAACCAATTACCAGCAAATTCTTGAAGTTTTTCAGAAATACCCCTCAAATTCTTATAGTCATTTTAACAGAAGTGACTTGAACCTTAACATAAAATAATGAGAGTTCTTCTAGCTGTCAAATGTGTGTTTATTGTACGGAGGAGGTTTCTAAGTCCCAAGTCATTCTCTCTCTCTCTCTCTCTCTCTCTCTCTCTCTCTCTCTCTCTCTCTCTCTCTCTCTCTCTCCATTAATTTATTGAATCTCCTGTTATTGTATATTAATCTTGAAGTACCTTTCAGGCACCAGTCCATGCACTGGTGGAGAATTCATTCTGGTTTTGCAAGAGAGCTAACCATATTTTTATTTGTTCTTAATTAAATAATGTTCTTAAAAGATGCATTTCTATAGATCATAATTTTTTTATGGTTGTTGAAAAATATCTCTTTACTACTATTATAGTTTCTCATCTACCCCAGAAACGATCCACTCTGTAGACCTGAGATAAATTCCTTTGTCAAAAGTAATAAGAGGGTGATTTCTTTATAATTTTACTTACTAATTTGTTTCATAATTTAGCTGTTAATCTTGCTACTAGATGAATACAATCAACTTTTGGACTCAATTTCTTCCTGTGCTGGGGAGAATTTCTATACCAAATTCCCACTTAATTGCCTCTTTTGCACATAACCTACATCTTATTTTCATTTATGCCTAGCCTAGTCCATCACTGCAACCTGTAATTGTCCAGCTAAATGATGTTTTTTAAAGATTTGATGCTTCCAGGTACCAAAATGATTTAGATTTAGGACTGCAGGGGATAGTTTATTGATATGTGAATCAAACCTGACATATTTTAAACCCTGGGAGCCTTAAATCTCTTTCATGACAGATGACTGAAGTTGACCGCAGTTTGTTCAGTGTGGCAGTAGGTGCTAAGATTACTCATTACATCATACAGCTTTGTGGAAGTGGCCTGTCGTCTTGAGCCCGATAGTTATTTCTTCCCTTTTTGCCATTGGTATCTTGGTCAAATTGTCCTTTCCCCTTCAATGCCTTGCTGTCTGCTGTACTGGTGGCCATTCCATCAGCCATGGTTCTCAGGTTGAGTTTTTAAAATGTCCCCTGCCTGGGCTCTATTCCAAACCTACTGACTCAGAAACCGCGGCAGGGGGATTTGTGCTTTTAAAAACCACTTTATGGCACTCTTCTGCTCAGAATTAAGGACCACTGTTTTTTGCTTAGGTTACAAATCTTATGTTTGTAAATAATTAAAACCCATTCAAACTCTCTTAACAAAAAAGAGGCATTTGCCATAAGGGAGCAAGAAAATCCTGTAGAACTCAAGGGCTAGAGATCCATCTGGGCTCCATGAGAGAGAAAGCCCGGCAGCACTGATGACTCAGGCAGCGGGCCCCTCCCTCACTGTAGTCCTCTGTCTGCCTTGCTCCCTCCAGAACCTGGTGGACTCAGCTCTGCTTCCCTCCCTGTATCTACTCCTCTCTCTTTCATTTTTCAGCTGGCTACTTTCCCTGCTTAGTGAGCACATGGCCAAGCATAGTACCCAAGTTTATAGGTCCTCTCTTCAGGCTATATAACATCTCTCAATCTAAATTCCTGCCAGATGATTCGATTGGCCCACGATAGGTGATGTGTCTACCCTAAACTGTGAGACAACATGGTTCATCCTGGCGGCCAAGGGCCCACTGTGTGTGAGTTTGGATCGGAGGCAGTTCAGCTATCTCCCAGTGTTATTCTCCATCCTACCCCAGCATCTATAACAAATAACTTTATTTCTGATTTTAGCCTTAGAGCAATACTTTCACCTTTAAGAAAGGTGGGGGAGCGACACTTTCTATATCTAGAGTGGTTTAATCATATAGATACCGCTCAAACATTGAATGGACTACCTTCTCTCTGTGCCTAGTTCTCTTATAAATAGGAATCAGTTTAAATGTTGAGACAATTAGAACCTTGGGAAGGCTGCCTCTCCCTAGTGTAGTAAGATAGCAATCAAACGGCAGTCATTTTCTATAATGTACATAATTTTAATCATCAAAATAAAGAATTTTTAAGGGATTTGAGGCATTTTATCATAGACAATGCTGAGATATGGGCTTGTAATGATCTTACACAGAAAAGGTTCCTGCTTTTCCCTTGTCTGCACAAGGGTTAAAAAAAGAGGAAATTCTTTTAGGAGGACTATAACGTACTTCCTGGCACAGGGTTAATATGCAGTAGTATTTTGCTAATAGTGTTTGCTTAGAAATACTTACTAGAAATAACATCCAGGTGGTTTTAAAACACTTAAACGAGTTGCCAAGGAGAGTAAATAAGCTTTTATTATTTCTTCTTTTTATCATCTTACCACCAACTTGCATCTGTGGGAGAGCCAGAGACATCTGTGACCCTTGTCTCTCTAAGAGATTGAAGTCTGGTCAGGAAGTGGAGGACGAAAGCAGTGGGTAGCACCCACCATCGCTGGGCAGAAGCCTCCATGTGCTCTCCCTTGTTCCATCTCATTCTTACCGGGTGAGAAGAGGGACATGAGGTTTACTGTTTGTCTCACTGCTAAGGAAACAGAGGGTCAGTCATTCCTACAGTTCAAAATTCTAATTTTTCAGATATTTTCACCTTCAGGGAATGTAAAAAGCAGCAATTTCCACATATTGATGGTGACTTAACCATGGAGATGCCACTAAGATGAACATTAAAATAAAGCCCAATGTTAATGACTCAATTAGAACTGAAAATGGATTTGGTTTCTAAAGGACACCAAGAACCAATGTGACTATATATCAGTAAGTTGTAATGCTCCCAAAAGAAAGAAAGAAATGCATGATGGACTAAATAAATCAGAGAACACGTATTAGTGAAGGTTGAGCTATAAGAACAGCATAATTCCTATAGTTGATAAGTGATACTGTATCAAAGTGACTTCATCGTTCAATAACTGTGTGATTTGTGGAGTAATTGACAATCCCTAGAACATATCTTATAGCATTAAAGAGGTGAGAGTCCTCATAACATTTTATGGAATTCTCAACTTTAATATCTTAGGTCAAGGGTATAATGGGGGCAATCTATAAATGATGTTTTCAAGTAACATGTCGGCTTATGATAATTACTGTATTATCCAGGGCTCTTGGTTACAAGTAACAGATCCAATGGACTTTATTGGCTAATGTAATTGAAAAGTCAAAGGGGGGGTGGGGTGTCTAAGGATTTCTAACAGTGTCATCATTGTTTCTAGCACTATTTCTATCTTTCTGCTCCGCTTTCTCCTGTTGGTTTTATTTTCAGTAGGTTTGTCACATGATGGCAAAGTGGCTTCTCTGGTTCTTATCACTTAGGAATGCAGAAGGCATGAGGTCCTTTTTCTTTCTGCCTTTTAGTCACTACTCCCAGAAAGAGTTCAGTTGGCCCACAGGATCACTTGCCTACCCTGTGGCAGGAAGACAAGGGCCCCAAAGTGGGGCTAGAGCAATTTTCCAAAGGAAGGGAAGGTTTCTGTTGCCAGAAAAGGGGGAAGGGGTGTTGAGTAGGCAGAAAGAACAGATGTCCACCCATACATTACACAATTGCATGCCAGGCGCTTTCACATCCTGTGGCAAATGAAAAACCTTCGCTAATGAAAAAAGAAATGACAGCCTGAAATATTGTAAGTAGCAAGAGAAAAAAATTCAAGGTGCGTTTTAATAGCCTCTCCAGTCCCCAGGGTTACAACTGATTATTCTCATTGCTTCCAAGTGTTTACGTTGCCCCTCCACTCCGTCACTTAGTTATCTTTCTTCTGCAGATCTGGCCTCTTGAAATAGGGTGTGAACATTTGAGATAGAGCCTTGTCTTTTATCCCTTTAGTTGCAGGGCCTCATCCAGTTCCTGGAACATGGAAGCCACTTGATGTTTGTTGAATGGAATTGGATTCTATCATATGTACTGCTTAAGTTAGGAAAGTAATAATAATAAAAAGTTTGCCAGGCAAGGGCCTTAGGGGAAAGTCCTTACTCTCTATGAGGAAAGGTTTTCCACTGTTAGCCTCTCTGCTTCCTCATCATTCCTCCCGAGGAAAGTGGGATGGCTCATCTGATTGGTCTGGGATAGGGAAGGAACTTCTCACCTTCAGATTTGGTCATCTAGTAGTGACAGAGGTGATTGTGGCAGTGGGGGTGGAGGGTACTGCCTAATCCAGTTCAGGGGACGCCCACTGTAGCTATGCATGCAAGCCATATCTTTTACCTCCTTTGTTTCTTTTGATGGGTTCAGAATTCAGATGTGGAAAAGGTGTATAATTTAATGGTCCTCTCAAACCTCACCAAAGAATTTAGAAAGATCCTGTATTTGTCTTTGGACTTGTAGAGAATGGATTTAAAAAAGTAAATATCTTAGCATTTTATATACTATTTATTTATAGCCCATCCTTTTGCAAAACAGATTTAAAGTGGCTTCATGGTGCATGGTAATCTAATTCATGACATTCAGAAGCCACAAGGACAGAAAAAGAATTTTCAAGATACCCTAAAGCACAACTTTATTTGTTAGGGTTTTTGAGTCTAGATTATAATCAGGAAGGCACTGATTCCTTATTGTTTTTAAGCAAAAAAGATCCTATTCCACCTCCTATATTCCTTCTCATGATGAATAGCTCCATCAATTACCCTGTCACTAAATAAAAAACTTGGGAATCAACTTAGACTTTCTTTCCTCTCTGCTGCCCCTTTCCCCAAATATGCACTGCATCATCAGGATTTTCTCCTCAGTACCCTTCCTGTCCAATTCTGCGTCCACTGTCTCCCTGTTCATGCCTTGGCTTTTCTCTTGCCTTGACCTGTCCAGCAGCCCTACTCTATTGTCCTTCATTCACTCTTCTGTATCGTAGCTCAAGTGTTCTTTCTAATGCAGCAGTGTGCTTGTGCCACTCTTGTATTTGAAATCCTTCAATGCCTTTTTACTGCCTCTAGGATTTAGTCCAAACTCCTTAGCATACATACAGAATCTCAAGAATCTGGCAACTGCTGAGTTCTCCAGCCTTATCTCTGAATGCTTTCTCTCTTGGCCTCATTTCTCCATCACCCCTCCTCCCTCAAAACACATACACTAGAGCCATTGTGATGTTCTCAGAGTACCTCTTATGGGCTAGGCTCTTTCACATTTGAGGGGTAGCTTTTGCTGCTCCTTTGCCTATAATTTACCCCTTCCAGCCTCCAAAACCAGCTCAGCTTTCAAGGTGCAGCCAAAGTGCCACCTCCTCTCTGCAGCCTTTTTGACAACTCACCCTCAGGAAGATCTAAGCACTTTCTTCCTTGTATCCCTCTTGGTACCTTATCATCCTCAACATTTTTTTTGTTTTTTGGTTTTTTTTATTAATTGTTTATAACTTTGCCTATAGTAGACTGAAAGATGCTGGGGACCAAGTACAAATCGTGCTCGTTTTGTTGTTTCTGACACATAACATGGTGCCTGACACATTAGCACAATGTTCCAGAATGCGTGTTGGCTAAATGCATGTTTATATGCATGAAAGAATAGCATTTCAGGAATTTTTATTAGCAATATTCCTTTACTTCCTACAACTTTGAGGATATAGAATTAGCTGCTCCCATAAAATGGTTTGGGGGGGAAGCCGGGATGGCTCAGTGGGTTAAGTGCTCACTTTGCAGCGCCGGGGACCAGGGATCGAATCCCGGCCCCGGCCCATGCGGACCCATGTGCTGAACTGGGGAGTGCCCCCAGTTCAGTTCTCTCTCTATCTCTGTATATCTCTCTCTCTCCCTCTCTCTCTGTGTCAAAAACAATAAACAATTAAAAGAAAAAACAATAAAAATAAATCTTAAAAAAAAAATTTAAAAAAAAAATGGTTTGGGGTCGGGGGTCTGTCATGCAAAGATTTGGCTTTAAGAAGTAGGCTTGTAGACAGCAGCAGATTCTACCTACAGTGGTTTCAGCTACCGATGTGGGCAGTCTGGGTTCCTTGTAGGGTTCAGAGGGCTGTCCGTCACCTTTGGTCTTCGTTTCTAAACACTCAAACAGAAAACTGGCATGGGAATCCAGCTCAAAGGTCTCGGTGTGGACTCACAGAGGACTTTAACTTTAGAGATCCTCGTCTTTCTGGAGGAGTTTAAATATGCATCTCCCAGAGCAAGGATGAAATCACTGAATTTGCTCAATAGTCCACCCAGGCTCTGAAAATCAACACAGGGCAAGAGAGAAGTCAAGAAGTGAAAGATAGTGGTAAAGTCAGCAAGTGCTTAACCAAGTGGTCACTATGGTTCATGCTGTGGAAGGACTCAGACAGAGTTAAGTAAAAAGGACAGTATTCAAAGAGTTTATAGTTCAAAGTTATTAACATCATACAAATGAATATATAATACCTTCTGTGATAGATTCTGAGGATAAATATGGATGACTTTTATTTTTTTCATTATTTAAAAACATAAAATACTCAGCAAAGCACAATTTTCTTACAGTTGGTCCTGGTTAAAAAGGAACAGGCCAAGGTATGCTCATGGTCTAAATCAAGCTGATGCCCACTGGGCCAGAGTTGTACAATGTTTTCAAATTCAGAAAAATGTTCATAAAAATTAGGATTTCTTACTTAGTTGTGGTTTCTGCCTGGCTCTTAAATCCATTTGACTTTGTGATTCAGGTCCAAATGGTTCACATATGACTTGGTGGTTTGGGGAAAAACTGTACAAAGACTTTTAACTTTCAATAGATGGATTCTTGTATAAATGCAAGGAATATTTAAGTCACTTGTGGGTTCCTAAGCATAATACATAGGTTTGTTTAAAAACAAACAAAATGGCAATTGAAGATTAACATTGCCTTTGTTTCATAGTTTAGATCTTAGATCAGCAGACCTTTTCTGTAAAGGGTCAGATAATAAATGTTTTAGGCTTTGCATTGCAGGTCATATGGTCTTCGTTGCGACTACGCAAGTCTGTTGTCGTCCTGTGAAAGCAGCCATAGACAATACATGAGCAAATGAGCATGGCGATGCTCCAATAAAACTTTATGAACACTGAATTTGAATTTTATATAATTTTTATATCACCAAATATTCTTCTTCTTCCCCCCAAACCCCAACTATTTAAAAATATAAAAGTGATTCTTAACTCATGAGCCCTACAAAAGCAGGAGGCAGATTATTTGTTAATTGTCATTGTAAAATCTTGGCGTTAGGCTTTTCAGACCTGACTGGCCCAAAAGGAACAAGCGAGGATGGTCCCTCCTTTGCATAGTGCCAGGGAATTCTCCTTTCCTCACTTTTTCATATTCAGAGGGAGCTGAGTTGGTGTCCCTCTTGGACATGGAAGAGCCAAGTTGTTCACCTTGCATTTTCCGAACCCTCAGAGGCCGGTCTACATTTCAGACAGCCCAGGTGATGAGTGAGCCTTGTGTTTTCCATGAGGAACTCTATCCCTTAAGCATCTGTATCCCACTCATGCTTATGCATGGAAAAGGCTAAGTAAAATCTATTAATATCCTAGCTAGAAAGAAAACTATAAAATTACACATATATGCAAGCTTGTGTGTATTCTGCAGTTCAAAGTGTAGTCAGCAAAAAAGCATGCGTGCTATTGCACTGGGAGGAAATCGGTGTCTTTGAAATCAAATACCCTGCCATTGGCATATCCAGGCTTGAAACCCGGCTGCAGCTTTTAGCTTCCACCACATGTTTACATTGGAAATCTCTCTGTGCGCATATAGAGTTTGTTCTCTTATGAAATCATGTCTCTAGGGAAGGATAATTTAAAGCCATTTCCGTTTGTTATGTCTGAGCTGAACTAGACTATTAGGGCTTGTTAACGCTGGATAAACTTGAGCCCTATAACTGCCTTCATCTGCAGATTATAGAATCTGTCCAACAAATTGCATTCTGATGTTTTCAGATGAAGGCTAAGCAAGCAAGGGCCTTTTAATTTATATTCTATCACCATTGTTGTCTTAGGAATCACAGTTTTGACTTTCACGCCTGCTTGGTAGAGCAGAGATGATATGACTCTTGAATGGGCCAAATCCAGAAGTAATTGAGACCTGAAACTACATCTGTGTGCTGCTCTAGCAAAGCAAGCGAAGGCTGGCAGTCAGAAAACTGCTGGCTAAGCATCTTTCTTCAGCATGCCTCCCTTCCCCCGGTCTTAGCATAAATCAGTGTTAGGTCCACTGAAATATCGTGTGTGGTCTGCATTTAGAAATTTCATTTGAAAATTATATTGTGGCAGCCATGAGACAGATGGATAAAGTAAAACAAGTTTTCTTTAGACTCGTGTTAAGTAAATAGAATTAAGTGAAGATAGACGTTTCCCTGATTTAGTGAGGGGCGGTGAGGGTTGCCCCAGGGTCTCCAACTTCCTCCACCTCCATTCATCAAACGCATTGAACACACTTACTGTAAGGCTTGCATTTAAGTATTTGACCGATAACCATTCTCCATTTTAGATAGTAGGCTATAGGAAGGTAGGACTTATATGACTTCTTTTTTTATGTTTTTATGTCTCGCAGAACTGCCTGTGCAGCTTCTGTAAAGCCTTAAATAGGATGCACTGGGCAGCCGTGTGACCATACAACATGGCATCCCCTAACTCTAGAAAAGGAATTCTTCCTTCTTGGCTCACACCTTATTAACAGTTTCGCCAGTGAATTTAATTCGTTTCAGTAAACTTGTGGAAGGCATTGTCCTAAGCCCAGAGATTGGTGACAGGAATGGTGGTGGAACATAGAGACAGATAAGACCTGGACCCTCTGAAAAGATGACTGTGTATATAAATCACCCTAATCAAGACCAGATTCAAAGAATGCCACAAAGGAAGGGCAGAGCAAGGACCACGACATTTAAACTAGGCTTTGAGTGAGAAATTGGGTTTTAACTAAACACCATGAACAAAATTCCAGAAGTTGAAAACTAGAGAATGTGTGCAGGGAGTGTGGGAGTAAGCCATTCCCCTGCTTGCTCCCGTCTCGCTTTCCTTCATTCAGTATTGAATGAATGCCTGTGGGAAACCAGACAGACATGGCCCTTGTCTGCACAAAGTTTATAGTCTAGAGGAGGAGACAGCCATGAATTAAAGAAGCCCAAAGTAAATGACAAACTACAGCTGTGATCCTTACCTCAGAAGAGAGCGGTGCACTGGCTGAGAGAGAGCATTGTGGGAGAATCCAATTGGCTTCTCAGGGCTTTGCTGAAGAGCTGTCCTGCAGCGTGAAGGGGTACTAGGCATCGATCAAAGGAGCCCATCCTCTGAAGATGGCTCAGTGCACATAGCATGTGGGAAACGCTGCAAGAGGAGGGGTATGTGAAGTGTTAGCTGCAGTTGACTGGAGAGTCAGGGAGCAGACCAAGGTGGGGAATTTGTCTGTTCTAAGAGTCAAGAGAAGCCACTGACTTGTTTCAACCAAGCAGTCGGGTGAGGTGGTGCAGGTTTTTTGTTATTTTTTTTAAAGATCACTCTGGCTGCAGTGTAGAGAATGAACTCTAAGTATAGAAGAGAGGGCAGGGAGTCCTGCTGGGAGGCAGATGTGCTTGTCCAGGTGGGATATGCTGGCTGTTTGCACTTGGATAATGGTAGTGGGGCTGAAGAGAAGAGGGTGAATTCAGGGTCTAAGTATGACGTTGGTCTTGGAGACATTGAGGAGATACACCAGCAAGATCTAAGAGTCTGGAGCTCTGTGCAAAGGTCTGGGCTTGAGATAAACATTTGAGAGTCATCTCCCTATAGATGGTAATTGACTTATGAGCGTGGATAAATGTTAGTTGAATGAATGAATGACTAATAGAATAAATTAATGGATGGATTGGATGAGGAGAGTGCATAGAGTACGGGCCTGAACAACTGTGTGGTGCTGTATTTGTGTAGCTGTTAACTACCCATTGTGAGGATGCCAAAGTGAACGTGTTGTCCCATGGCTCGCTCTCACGCCTTGTATGAACACAGTCTGAAAGCTAACAGGAACCTGGGAAGTGAGCAGCCTGCCCCCTTGCCCACATGCAAAGACCCCTTCTAACTTGCTGGTGGGTGGGCCCTGAGAGTTCACATAGGAGATGGAAAAGAACTGCCTAGATTCCTAGGCTGATGCCATGTTAACCTAATTGACCAGGCTACTTACTGTGAGACATTATGTTCAGTAAGCACTTGGAGTACTGCGACAGATTTCCCTTACTGCTGCCTAGGTGATAGGCCTGGGAATCTACTCTCCTCCCGCCCCACTTGCTAGGTACTGGGAGACAGGACTGTCTGTCTTATCATTGGGAAGGGCTTTAGAAAGGGAGCCCCAAGGGTTTTGGGGACACCTCTAAGTGCCAGCTCCCTGAGACTCTTCTAGATCTGCACCTGAACCTATTCACTCCCTTTTTAATCTTTCCAGAGAGTCCCAAAGACTGGCCAACTCATGTCCCTTGCTTTTACTACCGGGACATAGGAATCTGGTTGGGTTGTGGGAGGGAGATAATGGGGGAGTGAGGAGGGAGGCACTGTTTTTTACCCATGGTTTACCTATGAATATGGTCATAAAACTTTCCTCATCTTTCTGAAGCAAACACACTGCACTCTGGAAGTTTCTAAGGGTTTGCATTAGTAACAATGTCAGAAAGCAGGTTGAGAGCAAAACAGACCCCTCTAGGTCTCTTCCCCAGCCTGTCCTTATTTTGTGTTGTTTTCCTTAGACCTAGAATGAACACATATCCCAATTTCTGAGATCAGTTCTGGTTTGCACCTGGTTTCTTGGCATAATTGCCATTAGCAACCCTCTATCCCTTTAAAAAATTTAGAAGGCAAATAACAGCCACCCAGTTTAACCCCATAGAGAAAGATAAAGTGAGGCTTTGATGGTAAAATGGTAGATTCACAAAGGATTGAAATCCTCTTTACTGCACTTTAGTGAGACCATATGCACCTCAGAATAGCTTCCTTGGTATTTTGTCCCAGCACCGGGACGGGGCCTGTGTGTGTGTAGGTGTAGGGATTAGGGCAGCAGTGGAGGTGTGCCTACCTTTCCTCTTGTCCCTTCCTCCCTGCACTCCCAGGCCTGCCACAGGAAACTCAGACAGGCACTGGGCAAGATGACGTCAAAGACCAGAGTTGAAGGTGATGGGTTTCCAGGCAGCTACGGGGTCAGCAGCAGAGAAGGTAAAAATTTGGAAGCAGGGGAAGCCGGGATGGCTCAGTGGGTTAAGTGCTCACTTTGCAGCTCCGGGGACTGAGGGTCGAATCCCGACCCTGGCCCATGCGAACCCATATGCTGAATTGGGGAGTGCCCCCAATTCGGATTTCACCAGGGTGAGACCCCGGCCCAGTTCCTGGCCTGTACAGCCCCGCACCCACCTGTGGAATGAAACTATGTGGAAAAACCAATGATGTGCAACTATGGAGACTGTTCTGGGCCCTCCCCCCTCTCTCTGTCTCTCTCTGTCTCTCTCTCTCTGTCTCTCTCTCTCTCTCTGTCAAAAACAATAAAAATAAATCTTTAAAATTTGGGAGCATAGGTAGAGCCAGGTTATGAGAGAGAGCAGGGTGTTGGGAGAAGGGCCTAGGTCATTGTCTAGTTCAACTTTTTGGCTTCCCTGGGCCACATTGGAAGACTTGTCTTGGGTCACACATAAAATACACTAACAATAGCTGATAAGCTAAAAACAAACAAACAAAACTTTTCATCATGTTCTAAGAATTTGTGTTGTGTCTCATTCCAAGCTGTTCCAGGCCTCCAGTTGTACATGCTGGTCTAGCTGTTGCAGAGGAGAAAGAAGTCACAGAATTGTCAACATTTCACTTAAAACTTTTCTGAAAAGTTGCCACTTTGGAAGAATAGTTCAGGAAACTTTCCCTGTGCCCACATAACAATGTTTCTATTAAGAGGTTTCCGAGCAGCTCAGGCCACCCAACTGCTGAGACCACGTGGGGTACCCCAAGCTCTTGGGTCTCTAAGAGATGTACATAAACCACACGCACACAATAGAAGAACCACCCATGATGGTAAACAAACATATGTGTGAACCTTTCCCATTACCACTTCCAGGGAACAAAAAGCTGCTTATAAGTGTTGACTATCGTGGTCATGTTTTCTTGACAAAGAGATTACTTGTAAAGTAATAAAGAATATGAGAAAAATGAGCCACAGTCACTACTATTTGTGTCGCTGTATAGGTGCCGTGCCTGTTATAAGAACGTTTGTATCTTCCAATCTGTTTTAAACTGGAAATAGGGAGTTTAGACTCCCGGGCACTCAGAAGCTTAACAGCCCGGAGATCTTAAGGTGCTCTGGTGAGGCAGGTGAGGCAGGTCAGTCCTGTGGGAAGCTGCAGGCCAGCATCTGTGCTCACTCGTGACTTGAGTCATGAAAAGGAAAACAGCGGTGGACTCAAGACTGATCTTTGGATCCAGAGCTCCATTTCAGGCTCGGAAGTTTGAAAAGCCTTTGTGTAAGCCTCTTGGTCTCAGCATGACTCAGTTTCCCTCTCTGTAAAATGAGAAGATAATCCCAGTAGTAGAGTATCTGAGCACCTCATAGCATTTAGGAAAAGTTCCAGTGAAGCGGGCTCTCTGACTATGGAGGGGTCCGTGATGCACGGAACAGGCCTGGGTCTCATCGCTGGAGGGGTGCAGGCAGCTTCTCAGAAATAGTTCAAATGTGTATTTACATCCCTTATAGTACATTCTTATAGTGCCTATTTATGGAGACACCACTTTTTTTTTTTTGTCTGTTTAACGCATATCGCATAAAGAAAACATTAATACAAATCACATTCAATAGTAGATTAGCTCCAATATTTTCAAAGTCACTTCAGCATTTTAAAATTCACTTTAATATTGGGGATGGCTCAGCAGGTTGAGCGCTCACCTTGTAGCCTCTGAGTCTGAGGATCGAGTCCTGGTCCCGGCCCCTACAGACCCATATGCTGAACTAGGGCATGCCTCCCCTGCAGGAGGCCCCTGGCCCCATTACCACCCTGTGCGACCCTGTGCCCACCTGTGTGGAGTGAAGCTATGTCAAAAACTGATGACGTGTGGCTGTGGAGGCTGCTCTGGGCCCTCCTCCTTCATTCTGTCTCTCTCTGTCTCTGTCTATCTCTCTGTCAAAGCAATAAAATACATCTTTTTTTAAAAAATTTACTTTAATATTATCTAAAACCCAATTTGCCTGAAAAGTGTAGCTGTTTTATTACCACAGTCCCAAACCACCTAATTCTGGAAACAACAGAAAGTGAGGTAGAACTTGGGCTTGGAAATCTACTAGATTGTCTAGCTAACTCCAGCCACATGCCTCTGGGGATTTTCATCTACTATTCCAGATATTAATAAACTCTCTCTTAACATCTGGGCCATGGTTGTCTTTCTGGTAAATACCTCTCCAGAATTAGACTGAATAAAACTCATGGGACTTACTGGCCCCAGATTAGTCTAGTAGTTTAGGATATTTTTTTCTCCAAGATGAAAATAGACATTTTTATTGTTGTTTTCTGAATTAAAAGAAAAAAGTGAAAGTGTAAAGGGAAAAGTCACTTTAAATCCTATGAGAGAGGTAACATTTTGGTGCGCAACTCTCTGTATATCTCTTGTTATGGTCATATTCATACACATGGCATTTTTACAAGATCACACTGTACTTGCTGCTTATGACCTTGTTTTGTTCACTCAACAGTCTGTTGTGGATAACTCTGTGTCCAGAAATGAAGAATGACACCATTACTTAGAGTGGCTCCATAAAATATCTCATTAAATAGCTGTGCCATAACCCATTTATGCATTTTTCCATTTGTTGGTCATTTAGTGTTTTTTCTGTTTTTTACTATCAGAAAAAAGAAACATTGAAATGAATATCCTTTTACATACAGATATGCTAACTTGTCGAATTACCTCTTTAGCATACATTTCTGAAGTAATGTTGTTAGGTCATATGCATGTTTCTATTTTTATATGTATTGCCAAACTACCTCTCAGGAAGGGATCAGTTTGCATGCTCATCATTTGTGTCAATGAAATTTTAGATCATCCATACTGGACACTACTGAGGTTACATTGTTTTTCAATCTTTGTGAATCCCTTAAGTGAGTATCTCGTTTATATTTGCCTCACTTTGCTTGCTAGAGAGTGAGCAACTTTTTGTGTGTTAACTGCCTGTTCGGATTTTTCCTAATATGCCCTGCTTATTTGGTCCATTCTGAAAATTCCGGGAGAGTTATGGCCTGGTTAGTCCACGGAATGAAGGACTTGGGCTACGAATTATTCTTTCAAGTAGACTGCATGATGTAGTAAAGAAGATTTGCAGAACCATTAGAAAGATACTTTAACAATCTATTTTATAAGTAACCATGGAAGTTGAGTATCCTTAACAAAAGAAGAAAGTCACGGTGCTCACTGGAGACTCCAGCCCCAGAGAAGGTGGGCCTAGCTGGGTTAGACCTTTCTGCTGCATCCCAGTAAGTCGTGGCAGAATTCTTGGAAACCTCTCCAAATTCATGCCACCCCGCAGACGAGCTGCTGCAGCAGCCAGCGCACCCCACCTGCTTGAAGCTGCCACAGGCCAGCCTCTCCGAGTTTTATGCTACATCTGAAGTGAAGTTTTACTGCCTCCTCCCTCCATCTCACAGAAAAACCATGGGAGAGGAAAGCAAAATTGAACCCACCGAGAGGAACAAACAGACCCGTCTAAGGGCCGGTGGAGGAGGGGGCGTTGGCTACTCCATGGGGCAGCAGGGAGCAGACTACAAAAGACATAAAGCACACCTCGCTTTAATCCCTGCCATCCGCCCAGCGCCCCCAGAAAGCTCATAAAGTCCCCCTTTCTGGGTGATTGGATTCCTTTAGCTGAGGGGCAGCAGCAGCGCTGTGTTGTAGTTTGGGGAAGGCGCTGGAGGATCTGGGGAGAGGGGAAGGAAGTCACTGGCGGGTGGGGACCAAGTCCCTCTGTTCCTGCTCGAGGTGGTGAGTGGTAAACACAAACAGCTGCCGCCAGAACTCGGGGGGCTGGGCAGCCAGGCAGGGCAAGTAGGGCAAGCAGGGCCTGGCCATTCCTAGGGGCAGTTACCTCCCTCAGAAGCCATGCATAGCTTCGTGTTTTTTCACCTTTTGAGGTCTCTTCTTGGCGAGCTCAAAGGAATGGTTTTGAATGCTGCTGGCACAAGTGTGGCCAAAAGTCGTGGGTGGTGGGTGGTGTTTCTCGCTCTCTCTCTCTCTCTCTCTCTCTCTCTCTCTCTCTCTCTCTCTCTCTTTCTCTCTCTCTCTCTAAAAAGAGTGGTGGTTCTTCTGTGCCAGTATTTAGAAGCTGGAACTGTCTGTTCTCTTTGTTTGAAATAGAGACTTTAGAGACCAATCCTTTCAGAGCCTGGAAGAAAGAGAAAGGGGAAAAAGATCCTCGGGTTTGCCTCTGGCCTGAGTACTTTGGGCTTGTTTACTTTTGACCTTTCGCCACATTTACAAGCTGCAGAGATCCCTGGTGAGCCTAGGCTGGGCTCCCGGGTCTCCAACAACAAACACTCAAAATAATAATAATAATAATAATAATAATAATAATAATAATGGGGGATGGGAGAGAGAGGGGAATTAGAAGGCTCTCCTACAAATTGTCCAGTCTCACTCAGTTTTGAACTCCTGTTGAAGGCAGAGGAGAAAATGCACTTGCTCGCTCTTCACTCCTGTGGCCAGCCACCCGTCCAGGCCTTCTCTCATTCCTCCTTATTCCTTCTCCTCCAGACACACGTCTAGGCTGCGCTGCTTCCTAGCTCGGGACCCGCCTCTTCAGTTTCTCTGCCTTTGCAGGTGTCCCTCCTGCCTGGAAGGCTTTCTCCCTGCCCTCCTGAGCACGTAGAGCCACCCTGAGTGTGCAGAGCCTTCCATCCATTGGCTGCTAGTCTTGGATGCGGGCCCCAACTGGAGGCGTCCAGCACTATGCCTGTAGTGGCAGCAGTGAGAGTAGCAGCAGCAGCAGCGGTCGTGGTAATAGTAGTAATGGTGATGCTCTTTATTGGGCATGTGCTAGGCACTCTGCTAGGTGTTTCTCACGTGTGTTTCCTCTAATCCTCCCAACAACCCTACGTCATAGGTGGTGTCATCTCCGTTTTGTAGATGAGGAAATTGAAACTTCAAGTTAAGAAACTCAGCCAAGGTCACGTAGTAAGTGACTGGAGCAAAGTTGGGATCTAGGTCTTACTCATTTCCACTCTATTTCAAGGTCTCTTATTAGGTGCTCAATAAATGTCGATTGATCGAATGAATGGCCCTGAACTTGTTTTCTGAACCTGGAGGGATCTTTCCAGGGATTTCAAGAGCCACAGCTTTTGCACTTGGTCCCTTACCCTGGTTCCTTCCCATCTACACATGCTATCATCTTATCTCCTGTTTCCCCATGAGAATCACACCCTCTCATCATGTTTTAGTCCTGGCGGGAGGAGGATAGAGCAAAGGGTGGTCTCTTGTCTCATGTACCTTCTTTTCTTGAACTTGTCCTTGTTTCCCTGCAGTTTTTATAGTCACCCCCAACGTTAGGCTAAATTCAATGAAGCCACTGTTTTTATAAATCAAAAACATTTGAAAATCATATTATATGGTTCAAATTAGTACAATACCTCTATGAGAGGCCTTAAGATGCCTCCAAACTTCCCTCATGGGACTGTTGTAAGAATTAAATCCATATAATACATATCAATGGCCACTTGTGCCTAGTACATAGTGAGGTCTCAAAAAATGCAACTCTAGCTCTTGTCCTCTTCATCAGTCCTTGACTGGGAGACTAAAATGCCTAAAAGAAAGTGAGACTAGGGAAATACACTAATATTAATCACTACTACAGCAACTAATATGTATTACTATGTGCCAGCACTATTTGAAGGACTTTTCGTGTGTTAACTCACTTAATTCTCATAACAATCTGATGAGACGGGTACTATCATGAGCCCCGTCTTATCAGTAAGGAGATGAAGAGAACAGAGAGGTTAAATTGGGGAGCTAGGGTTCAAGTTTCAGGTTCTGGTGTCTATACCCTTTCTTAATCGTTACTACTCTGGGAAGAAAAGGTAAGCCCCAGGCCTAAAAGAAACATAACAGAAATGTCACATTGATTCCTTCCCATGCTTATGTCTCATTTGTATTTTCACAGAAATAAGTGTATTTGGGAAAGGCCATGCTTCTGGCATTTCTGCACTGTCCCAGGCACCACGTGGAAGAGGGAGGGCAAGCCAGACATGTCTGTGTTCCTGGGAAACAACTCAAAATAGACAGAGCCTTGGGTACCAAGCCCAGCTTCTCCAAACCAGTATTTCCCAAATGCCAGCTGGGCGCAAAAACCTGCGTTACCACAGCTGAAGCTGTTTTGTGAGGAAAGATTTTGGGTACAAAATTGTTTTTCAGATCCAGCTACCTTACCACTCTTGTTACCCTTGAGACCGCAAAACACCAGGTCTCCCTGTTTATAGAAGCCAAAACAAATTCTAGGAATAAACACAACTTCTGCAACTCTTTTTAAAAAAACTGAGACTATGCATAGAATAAACGTTCAGTGAATGAACAGAGGTGATTAAACAGTCAGTAAAAAGAAGTGGCTATAGCCCTATACTCCATATTTGCATAGAAAATATACACATATGTCAAAGGAGTTTTATATATAAACTATATGATATAATTAGTGGATCTATCGGTTAATATGTAATACTTTAATACCTTCTGCTTATCCGTGTTTTCTAAATTTTCCCCAGTGTGGAGACAGAACATCTTCAAGTGTACACATTTTGGGTCAGTCCGGCCTCCTCCCGCCAGTGTGCTCTCCTGTGCCCGCTCTCACCCTCCTCCCCATTTCTGCTTGTCTCCCTGGGGTTGACATTGGTCCCGTAGAAGCGCCTGGGACCGGGGGCTATGCATGTTCAGTACGATGCTCTACCATCGTGTTTCTAGCAGCCTCGTAACCTACAAGGGAGAGCTGGAAATCGAGACTGGTGGTCACGGGGGGCGGGGGGGTGTTGTCTGTGTGTGTGTCTGTGTGTGCGTTGCCTGTGCCTCCACATGTGTGCCAACTTAGTAAGACTCAGCCTCCCCTTTACTGCTGTCTTTGTGCCTGTCCACGGGTCAGATGGGAATGACGTCCATTGCTCTGTGTCACAGAGACCCCCCGAAGAACAGGTGAAATCCATGCTGTGCTGGCATCCATGCAGGATTTGTGCTATTGAGAGACACTTCTAGCTGGGATGCCTATTTCTTTTGATTCACGTGCCCTGAGTGAGAGCAAGGATGCATGGGCTGCCTTCTCCTGCCCCTGCACAGCTAGGGCAGAGTAACTGTCGGTTCAGTGTTTACTTCAGTTTGCTTCATCATCACACTCATCCTCTTTCTCCTCCCCTGCCTCCATCCTCTCTCTCTCTCTGGATTGTACTAGTTGGTTTGTTCTTTGTCCCCTGCCCAGCCATCCCACTCATCCCACATTGCTCTCTTCTCTTCTCCCCTCCCTCTGCTCCCACTCCCTCCTCACCGGCCTCAAAAGAGCCCTCTCTCGACTCAAGACACCCTATTAAACAGAGTAAGACCCTAGCAGTCATTGGGCACTTTGGGAGGCAGGCCAATTAGAGGCCAGAGGGCCCAGGATGAGCAGCAGGACATCCAGAAAGAGGCTTGGCTTCTGGGAAATGGGAACCTAGTCTTGTTACCGGCGGGCTGGAGGCTCCTGGGGCCTCCGAGCCTCATCCCTGCCATGCAGGGAGGGACATCATTGGAGGACGAGGGCTCCGCTGTGAGGGCTCCACTCGCCAGCAACCCCTCTGCCTCCCCAGCCCCCTTGCTCTCTTTTCTTTTGCAGTGACACACACTGCAGTGCCTCTGAGGTCATTTGTTTCCCACAGCCTCACAGGGCACTGTGGCAACAAGGGGACAATGATCTCTCACAGGAATGATGGGAGGCCTTGTTTTGCCTTAAATAAGCCCCTTCAAGGGAGCAGTAAGGTCTGTTGTGTGTGTGAGTGTGTGTGGTTTGCTTTTTCAGAAAATTCTTTTGCATGTACTGGTAGTTCC
The DNA here is from genome assembly GCA_004027555.1 of Craseonycteris thonglongyai. Classification (NCBI taxonomy): domain Eukaryota; kingdom Metazoa; phylum Chordata; class Mammalia; order Chiroptera; family Craseonycteridae; genus Craseonycteris; species Craseonycteris thonglongyai. The sequence goes on from PVKE010001818.1 coordinate 80,836, forward strand.
AGTGTGAAGTAGTCAGGCTACTTCAACTGAAGACATAAAGAATTGTGTATGTGTGTGTTTACTTTTATTTTTATTGCTGTTTGGAGACCAGGATCGTATTTTCTCTTCTGCCAGTTACCCTTTCCCCACTCACGCTCCCTAGACTGCAGCATTCTTGGATAGTTTTAGGCAGGAACTGGCAGGTATTGGGGGCTGTGGGATCCCCATGTCTCCATTCTGACATCTGACTGCCCTGGACTCGGGTGAGTGCCCGGAGATTTAGTACTCCAGCACACTTCTCATCTTACCCTGGGCTGGAAGAAAGTGTGTATCCAGGACTGGAAGTCACAGCAAAGTGACTGTGGGGTGGGAGGAAGGGCTACTTAGTGGGCCCTCTCAGAACACACCATCATCTTTAATACCAGAACTTCAGGGAAGTATGTGGGAAGGAAAAGGCCTATATATGAAATAGGAAGTAAAGAGAAATCATGTTCTGTGCCCAATTTAGCTGTAATAAGGAAAGATATCAGGTTATATCTATCCACACCCTGATAGCACCACTAGGAAACACAGAACTGACCTATTTGTCTTAAGCTCTCCAGTGTTTTGTCTTAACATCTTCAAACTGCTCAAGGTAGTTTAACTGAAGAGCTTGCATGTTCAAGCATTATTATTTGTAAAGGCTTTCTATTTGACAAATCATGCTATATCATGTAATCTAGATATTTCATCTGGAGAAACTGAGCTTAGGCAGATGAAAGTCTTTCCCCAAGCCACATGATGAATTAATCTCAAGGTTTGAGATTAAAACCCAGGTCCTTTAGTTTCCAGATCATTAACTGATCAGTGTGATCTATGAATTCTTTCTCCTTGTTTCAAAAGGAAGAAGCATTCAAGACATTATTTTCTCTGAGTGGTATGTATCAGAAACTATATTTTCTTCCTTTGTAAATGTGTCTTCCTTCTTTTGTAAATCTCCTCTTCAGCTCTACAAAATTTTGTCACCTCTTTAACATATCAGAGTAAAAAAACTGTTGGCTTTATGATTGGGCCACTAAAAGAATATCATATTTTTCCCCTTACCTTTTCATTTCCTGAATTTTTTCCAATGATAATTTTAATACATTTGTGAAATACTCAGGCAGGAAGCAGAGTTTTCCAGATGTTTCTGTTGATTGCTCTATTGCATACACAGAACAATTCAAAGACTAGTGTCACTTTTTGGTAAATTGAAGAAACATATTTTTTGATAACTAATTATCCTCAAGTGTAATAAACATTTCTAAGATTAACACTTAACAACCTAGTGTCACTGAATTGTTCACAGATTCTGAAATGGAAGCCCTAGAAGTTTTGATAAATGGGTTTATTTATTGCCTTATTTCTTTAGACCATCTGTTGAATACTTATTCTCAACTGTTCATTAGCTTCAAATAACAAACACACCACAGTCAATTTCAGTAGCTAGCCCATGTCTCTGACATTGATAGGACATTGGCCAGACCGTCTTCTCTCTGGCCATGATAGAAGTATTCCAATCTTAGCTAAAACTAGACTGACATATGCTTTAGTATTTATTGTCAAGGAAACAACAAAAAAAGATAAATAAAGATCACTAATATAAGGTCTGTGGCAGGTGGTGAATGGCAAAAGAAAACCCCTGAACTCTAGTCATTAACAAGCTGCCTTTGGAAATGTTTGGCTCTAAAGAAAGGGCAGATTGAGCCTGGTCTGCCTGGCTCAAGCAGCCTTCCTTCCCGTAGGGCTCGTCTGAACATCTCCCTAGAGGTTACTGCCTCCTGGCAAATTCCACTGCATCTTCCAGATGCACAGAAGATGATTTTTATTAAGTCCAAAATGGCAACCCAAAATGTTGCATAGCAAGAAACTGGCAGTGATGGCTTTGGGAGCTGGTAAATAAATAACAGGCTGTTGTCCCACACCCTAGTTTAATGCTCTCAAGAGGTTCTTACGTTGCTTGCATTAGTGGGCATGTAAATGAAACCCCTGTTGGCCTTGGCAGATATCGGCCTCTTCTGTGACCTTGTTTGACTGAAACAAAAAGTCATTGGTGGAACAAAATTTCAGAGCTCTGAACTTGAGTGAAAGAAAAGGGCAATTCTCTGAATTGGGTAATTGGATCACCCTCCCAAGTGCCCTAGGGCTTCTATCAAACATATAAGAAGGGGATTAATAACTTCAGTGTATAAATGAGCTTCAGGCGGCTTCCAACTGTAACATTTCACTCTCAGGAGCTTTAGGACATTAAAACAGATTTTATTTTTTTTTAATTTTTCAGAGCATTTTGAAATGTTCTTTATGAAATTCAGGGAGGGACTGTAGATTGCTGTGGGATCTTTGTAATTGTACATGGTCTGGCATGACAGGTGGGCAACCTGAAAGCCTGTAACAAACAGCCAGTTAGTCAAACTGTTCATGAGATGTTGTATTGGAACTAATGAATGAGGACAATAATAGTTTTTCAAATTGTGCTTGATATTCATTTTCTTGGTCATCATTTTATTACCTGGACTCAGTTTGATGTATCTGCAAAATGGAAACCTTCCCATATTCCTATTTCTTTCCGTTGAGCCGGAGGACTCCCATAATTACCACAGACCGGTTTGCTTATGTGTGAGTTGTAAGGGGTCATTTGAGAAGCTAAGAACTTTTAAAACTTTACTTATTTGTTTGTTTACTCAATATTTATTTAATGCCTGCAATATACCAGGCTTGAGAATATAAAAAGGCATTTATAGGGGTGATCACTTCGTAAGTTATATAAATATCTAGCACTATGTTGTACACCTGAAATTAATATATTGTATGCCAACTATAACTGAAAAAGTGTTTTAAAAGGCAAACCAAAAAATGCAAAAAAAAAAAAAATTTGTGTGTTACATATGGAGAGACAAAGCCTCTGTTAGAATTATATTTGAATTCTTTCATATTTGTTTCAGTTTTGTCACTGACCATGTTTCACTTCTGATAAAGCATATGTGTTTTATTCTTGTTTTCTCTTTTCCTATAATATCTGGGTGCTTCAGGCCAGAGATGGCAAATAGATTAAATATTCCCTTCATCTCCAAGTGATCCAAGTGGCTGCCTGGACTGCTGTATTGTGAGTGCTTAGTAGCAGCTGCCATGGGCTCTGTAGTGGGAAGTGGTGGTTCATGTATGCAGACCTGTTACCACGGCTGCTGCCATAGTCTTTCCATCACCACTAAAGTGGTACATGAGATAAACCGTCTGAAGTTCTAATACAAGAAAACCATGCCTACCTCCCTAACTAGAAAACATTCTGCTTCTGCACTGAGAAATGAAAAAGAGCAGTGAATCTATGAGAGATTTGCAGTTGAAGAATTACAAGAGAAAGCCTGAAGGAGGCTAAATGAGAGTGATTACAAACATCTGAAGTGTGAGTACAAAATCAAGTTGGGATTTTGTGGCTCATTTCAGGGTAGCTACTGGAATCTGTTTATTGTTTTCTTTTTCTTTTTTTTTAAGGTGATTGTATTTTCCCTCCTTTGTGTGCAATGAGAAGGCATCCACAAAAAGCAACAGCCTCCCGTGTCCCTGGGCTGTACAGTTTAGCCAGTGCCCAGCTCCCCTCCTTCAGTTAGCACTGGCTTGTCCTGAAGAGGCCGATGACTCATCCATCCCTCCTGGGACATGAGACATGGTTCCATATTGATATCACCCATTGGGCTCATGGCTTGAATCCCCAGATTGTTCCTGTGTTTGTTGACTTTTCATCTAAAAATAAAAGTCACTTAAGGCAAGTAGCTTAGTGCCAATGGGTTTGGTTATTTGTAAAGTTTAGAAACCCATTTAGGAAACCACCATCAGGATTTTCTTGGCCTTATGTCAGATTCAGCATATTGCACTTTAGCACACCAGCTCTTCTACAGATTCTCAGTACCCTGAGTTGAGTTATGGAAAACCTTCCTAAGAGAATCAGAACACTCAGGAAGTAGGCTAGTGATCCAGAAAGCATTGCTAGATCCTCTCGGGTGCTTTCCTGGTCATACCATTGTTTGTCCTTAGGTAAAATGTGAAACCAGGATACCCTTCTCAGGTGAAAAAGCATCCATTGCTTGGCTTTGGAATTTTGGTGCAATTCAGTCAGAGACTTTTCTGTTCTATAAACTCTTCCTATTCTTTAAAATTTTGTCACATCCTTTATTTTCCCTCCCAAGTCATTATGCATTATTTGTGGCTGGTAGATTGCATTCTAGAGCCTGTTGCATTTAAGTATTGGATGGAATAATTTTAATGGCTAGCTCGGTAGAAGTTGCAGACTGGGCAACACAGCTAGTCATCTCTCTGGGTCATATAGAAGTCACTTCTGGACAAAAAGTGCTGTATACAATATATATTTTTAAAAATAATCTTTATTCTACTCCGTGCTGCAAAAACAAACTTTGAGGGGATGGCTCTCCCACAGGATATGGAAATGACCCTGGACTATATCCAAGGTTAGTGGCACAGCTGCTGTTTCCTGCAAGGGACATCCCACATCCAGAAGGGGAAAAAGACAAAGTTAAATATATAGCAGGAGGGTAATGACTGAACCTATTTACAAGAACGAAAGGGTTTGCCTGTTACACAATCCATAATAATATGTAGCCATTGGCAGGAATTCCAGTTTATGTTTAGAAGCCATATTTAAAACTCTTTGCCAGAGGTCAACTGATCCAATAATAACCATAGCAACAACAACATAATTTGCTTATGGCACCTAATAATTTTAAAGTTTTTTTGTATATCTGCTTTTATATTCTCAACAAAATGGTGGAGCTGGTAAATTGGATAGAGAGGTAAGCACAGTCTAGAGTATGCAACATAAGGAGTTTGGATTTCATTCTAAGCACGGTGTAAAGTTTTAGCCAGGGATGGACAGGATGAGATTTACAGTTTAGCAAGATCATTCAGCCTGCTATATGGAATATAAACTCTAAGTGGTTGGAGTGGAATCACCAAGAAACCAGTCAGGAAACATGACATTAATTCAGGTGAGAGATGATGGTGGTGGAGCGGTTAAAAAGTGGATGCATTTTGATGAGACCGCCTATGAGTCCTGCAAACAGATTGGATCTGAAGTGTGAATATTAAAAAAATAAATCTGGGAAAGCTGGGATGGCTCAGCAGGTTAAGTGTTTGCTTTGAAGCCCCAGGGACTGAGGATCGAATCCCGGCCCCGGCCCATGCGGACCCATATGCTGAACTGGGGAGTGCCCCCAGTTCAATTCTTGCCGGGACCTATGTGGGAGGCTCCCAGCCCAGTTCCTGTCCTGTGCAGCCCTGTGCCTGCCTGTGGAGTGAAACTATATGGAAAAACTAACGTCAACTATGGAAACTGCTCTGGGCCCTCTCCCTACTCTCTGTCTTTCTCTGTCTCTGTTTCTCTCTGTCAAAAATCAATAAAATTTGGGGAAGCCAGGATGGCTCGGTGGTTTAGGTGCTCGCTTTGCAGCCCCAGGGACCGAGGATTGAGTCCCAGCCCCGGCCTGTGCGAACCCATATGCTGAACTGGGGAGTGCCCCCAGTTCAGTTCTCACCGGGGCGGGACCCCGGCCCAGTTCCTGCCCTGTGCAGCCCCGCCCACCTGTGGAATGAAACTGTGTGGAAGAACCAATGATGTGCAGCTATGGGGACTGTTCTGCCCCCCCTGTCTCTCTGTCTCTGACTGTATCTCTGTCAAAAACAAAGATCTTTTTTAAAAAAAATTAATAAAATAAATCTTTAAAATGAGTCTTTTAAAAAAATAAGTAAATAAGTATCTCTAGATTTTAGAGTTTAAGTATCTCTGGGAATGGTAATTTTTTTCCCCCTTATGGAGACTACATGAATATAAATGCAAGCAGGTTAATAGATTTGGTGATATGAGGATGAGGTAGTTCTCTTCTGATGGCTTCACTTTTCTCAGTGAGATAAGACATGAGAAGATGGTTAGTGGAAAGTAAAGAAAGGGAAGGGAATGTTGAAGACTGGAGAAGATATGAAATAGTCAGATAATCTTCATACTTTGCCACCACTACCTTTGAATCCTTAATGATTTCATGGTAATTTACTCAAGGGACAGCCCAGAAAAAAGACAGGACTCCCTAAATGGCTAATACTTCTGTGAGATATATAAAGGGTAAATGTTGTTGACTGTATCAAGTGAACTTCTTCTTAGGATTTCCTTGCCCCTGTTTACTTCCCCCGAGTTGGGTATATGGCGTGGGGAGGCTTTGCTTCTTTCCAAGATGTCCACTTAGCTAAAGTCATGAGGTTTGAGGCATATTTTCTTGCTCTCCCAGGGCCATGTTGACTCAACTCATTCTGTCTATGAGTTGCTAGGAGACACTGACTAAACAAACTAAATCACTAAATCACTTCACATTCACATTATGCCTTTTTCATATTTGTGAAAGAACTCTTGGCTTTCCTATCTGCAAGTACTACAGACCCAACAGAGGGTGCTGAGGGAAGGAGAATATTGACTAGAGCACTTCCCCGGTGGTATTTATCTATTACGTTCCCTGATAGATACTTAGCTTCTGCTCAAATGCTATCAGTTTTCTGGGTTAATTAGAATTCTGAAATTCTAATTGCTTGGTGTTATGATAACTGTAAAATTAAAATAAAGTTGGGCTTGTGGGTGATTAAAAAGAAACAGTGAAATTAAGGGAGCTACCTCTTTTTTTTCTGGAGACCCTGAAAGAACACTACCATGAGAGCCAAACAACTCTCTTTCCTCTTTATGGTGATGGCATTACCTTTACATGGCCCTTTTCACTGCTTTCCCTCAGGAATCCTGCTATGATGTACTGTGTTTTTAGGATAATATTTGCTTTTGCTATATATTTTTGTATCTCTGAATAAATGAAGTGAATGAAAAAAAGTATGTACAAATAGTACTATAGTAATTAAATCAAACTAATCCCATAGAGACAGGCTGTGTGTGTGTGCATGTGTGTGTGTGTTCCCTTCTTACTTGCTAATCACCCAGTTGTTTGCCACTGCTTATTGATTACCCTAAGTATGTTGCATTTATCAACTTATTTAATCCCAAAAACTGCTCTCTCATTGCTATTTTACAGATGAGGGCATGGAGGCCTGGAGAGGTTTAAATAGCATGTTCAAGGCTATATACCCAGCAAGGGGGAGTCAAGAATATAGCTTTGGTCTTGCTGTTTCCAAAGCTGTTTCCAAAGCTGTTTCCACTGCACCATATCAGCTATTATATATAGTCAGTGATAATGAGTTGGTATTTGCATTTGGAAACATATTTTGTTGAAACTCTGTAAAGAGTATTTATTATCTTCTTTGTGATTTGGAGAAAGGAAGGACAGAACAAACATTTATTGGACACCTTATATATGTTCTGTATAATTTTAGGCACTTTCATATACCAGACAGGTTATGTTATAACTTCATCTTACAGGTGAGGAAATAAAACTTAACAAATTACGTTTCCCAGGACCGCAGCTCCCCCCAAAAAGCAGTTATGAGTCAGTCCTGGTGCTTTCCCGCAGAAAAGTCTAAGTTCTATGGGAGCAGGGAACAAGTCTGTTTTCAATCACTACTGGATCCCTAGCATCTAGTACTGGGTCTGAATCTGGCATATAGTGGGTCCTCAGGAAATGCTTATTGGATGCATGATTGAACATGCTATAAGCTGTAGTTAGAATGCATGGAGACTTGTGTTGTACTTTCTGGAGCCTTCTAGTGCATTTTGACTTTATACAATGAGAAGGTTCTTTAAATGAATCAGTATATGCATGTATGCTTCTGATTGCAGCTGCCTTTCTCTTGTCACAGCTGTGCAATCTGAGTGATGGAATTGCTTTTCTGTTGGGAAAACTGAAGTACAGAGTTACCTTGGTAAAGACTTTGCAAGTCAGTGGACAATTTGTGGCACAACTGAAATCTTGAGATTCTCACCTTTACAGCCCTAACCACTTAACAACCCTGTGGTCCTGGTGGGGTTATAGCTTTCCATAAATCTAGTACTTAATCATTTAAAGAGATGGCAATTTATCTTAAATATGCACCTTATGATGGATGTAACACACTCAGCACAGATGGTCTCAGAAGTTTTTCCTGGCTTCCCCTAGCCGAACAGTATCTAGTATGTTAATGTCAACATTCGCTTTACTGTTTTAGGTCACTTCAGTATGCTTCTCATTAGCTAGAACTGTAAAGGGCTCGGTTTTACCTGCGCTGAGGGATCACTAAATTCCTATTGGCATCTGAGTGCACAGTCCCATGTCGAAAATGAGGTCATGTTTCTCCTGGATTGTGCCTGTATCTGATGAGCCTAGGCTGGCGTGGATCCGAGACAATGAAATAATCACACCCATTAGCTCACCAGGGCCCCATTAAGATGTGGCCTGGCTTTCCATCTATTTCTCCTGCTTGGAAAAACTGACACAGTCATGGTTTGTAAAGGTTAGTGGAGATGAAACTGCTTCGACAGCTGAAACTTAGCACTACCCTGCTTAGACTTGGGACCAGTCTGCAGCTTGATCCTGTGAAATGGTACTGAAGGAGCCAGGGTGCAAGAATCTTCTGTGATCGTTTTGAATGTGGTGGTTGAGCTTTCCTAACACTCTATTTCCCCCATCCCAGCTTCTGTGGGTAACGGGTCCCTCTGGAGCAGTGGTTTCCAAACTCTTGTGATTCTCTTTACAGATCCTATGTTTTGAAGGTTTGGGTCTAGTAAACACACTGTAATGGTTGAATAAAGGTTCACTTTTCTTGTTGATACCTAGTGTCATTAGGCTGAATCTTATTCTGCCCGGTATCTTCCTCCTTTGGCTCTTTCTCAGGAATGCCATCCCAGACCTTGTGACCACTCCTAGGTTGTGGCTTCCGGTTACACCTCACAGAATACCCTTGATCTCACCCATAGTACTCTTTCCACAATTATAACTAATTATGTTTGCAAGTGTTTGCTTGTCTAGGCTATAAGCTCCGTGAGGACAGGGCCCATGTCTGACTTGTTTGTGGCTGTTTCCCCAGTGCCCAAGTCTTTGCTTGATACATAGTAGGCACTCAAGAAGCATTTGTTGAATGAATTAGCTGATTTGATTTCAGTGAAAAAAAAAGAGAAGAAATTTTTGTCCCTTATATTGGTTTGGGGAGCCTTATCCTGTGTAAATTTGATCGAATTTTAGAAATGTTGACAATAGTTGGAATCATTTTGATTTAAAAATCACCAAGTTTGGAATAAAGGTTAACTCTGGGTGGGAGAAAAAAATGATGCTATTGGAAGGGATTATAAAAGAGGCTTCAGAATACTGATAATGTTCTATTTCTTAAACTAGAAGTCTCCTAAGGATCCAAGAGTCCCAGAATTACTCCTGAACCAATGAAACATGCCATGTACGCCACCTGCTATTTACCGTATTTTTCCTCCTATAAGGCGACCCCTACTTTTCTAACCCAACATTAAGAAATCAATACACAGGTTGCTCCCATGTATAAGATAACCCTCAATTTTTGGTCTAACAATTTTAGATAAAAGTATCATCTTATACACAGAAAAATACAGAATTTCATTCATGCCCAAGGAAAAGCTGTCAGGGCCACCCAAGGCTTCTGTAAAACGTGAGGATATTCTTAAAGTAGCCTATTACTTTACAGATCTTAGGATTGTTCAGCTAACTGCCTTGGAAAATACCTATTTTTTCTTTGCTCACATCATTGGAGACAGCAGAGCCACTGCAAACAAGCTATCCCACCTCTCTTTTTATATCTTCTACCTCTTGAACCTATCTCACATTCCCAGACCACCCATTGAAACTAACTCAAATTAAAAACAAAAGACAGCCAATCACCTAGCAATGTTAGTTGAAGACCTGCTATGTGCTTTCTATTATATGCTATAATTAGAATGCCTTGAGTCTTATCCTGAGCTTCCTTGGTCTTCTAGGATATCATCATGTAAGAATGAAAAAGTTATTGTAGAATGGCCTGATGGGGACAACTTTTTAGTTTTCCTAATGATCTGATACCCTCCTGTGTGGGGCACTGTCTTCGGAAGTATCAGAGATATGTTGGGAAAGTCACAGCACCTGTCAACACTGCTGGGCAGGGACCAAAGGGGGATGGCTTCTGCTGCATTGCTCCCTGGTATTCTTGCTAGGCCCAGTCAATCCTCTCTTCAGATGCAATCAAAAGTCTCTTGATAAATCAGTAAGGCTGAAAATATTCTTGGCAGTTTAAACAGGCAGTGGTTAGAACATGCTCTCTGTAGTTACAGTGAGTTCATTATCCCAGAGCCGGAAGTGACCAAAATCATTGATTGGCTAATTATACATAACTCAAGTCATGCTTCAGTCATTATGTGGGACTATTCATAAAGCACTTGAGTTCAGCTCCAAGAGGAGGGGGGAATGCATCCAGGGAAATTGCAGGGTAAAAGTCTGGGAATGTAGCTAGTATAGGATATTACTGGTCTGAAACGGAAGGTTTAATATAGAGTTTTTCAAACAGATTCTTGGAAAACAGATTCCTTAAATCTTTTCCAGTTTTCAGATGGGATGTAAAACTAGAGGCTCTAACCTTTACTTGTGGTTGTCTAAGAATCTACCCTATTTTTCTTCGGAAGGGAAGCAGTTGCCTTAACACTTGGCCAGAGTCCCAACATGTACAGGGTGGCCCGTTTAAAACAGGCCTGTGGATGCTTCAGAGTGAGGAAAGGGGTTTGTTGTAAAGCACCATGTGTTTGTGGGTGTTTAATGAATATGAGCTGATTAAATTGGCCACCCTGAATTATAACCTCATACCTTCTGCAATTCCTCTTCAGGTTTTAGCTCAAGACGATATTCTTCCTATTTTTCTGCTCAAACTTGTCAGGCAGAAATGCTACCGCTGTTAAAACTGCTTGTGTATTCCACACGTTTATTTGTTTCAGTGGTGAGCAAAAGAATCCAGCCTTGGAAATACCTCTCTTAGAAACTGCTCACCCAGCTACGGAGATATTCTCCACCAGCCACACCCACATCACCTCCCTTCAAAACTTCTTGTCTCCATCTGCTTCCCTTTCTCTGAGTTAACACAATACCAGTATCTGTCAGGAGCAGATAGTGAGCTGTGCCACGAACAGAAGAGGCCTTGTCTAAAGAAGGAAAAAGCTCTGCTCTAGAAAGCAAGCGACGGGGCTTATGTCTTGCTTTTTGCTAATAGCCGTCTGTGTGGCTTAGGGGAGGCACTTGGTCTCCACAGGCCCAAGTTCCTTCATCCATAAAATAGGGTGACCAGACGTCCTGCTTTTGGCGGGACAGTCCTGATTTTTAACAATTTGTCCCGCGTCCCGCGGCATTTTATAAAAGTCCCAATTTTTGGAAAGAATGCACAACAAGCTAGAGAACGGCGGGAGATAGACCCAATTTTTCATCAAGAACCCCCTCCCTTGGGGAAGCCAGGATGGCTCAGTGGGTTAAGCGCTCACTTTGCAGCGCCGGGGAC
>PVKE010001819.1:0-46435 GCA_004027555.1 Craseonycteris thonglongyai
AAATCAGGGGTGCTGAGCCGTTGTGGGCTGGTGCCCTGCTCTCACCCCGCCCGCCGGGAAGTGCAGCCGCCCTGCTCCACAGTCCCTGTTCCACTTTAGGCTCTGTGATCTGATTAGGGCACTGCGTGCTGTCCCTTGAGTTTGGATGTTAAATTGTCCACAGTCTTGTGGGGCTTCCACGCTCCCTAGGTCTCGGCTTTCAGCCCGCCCTCGATTCAGCTCCACTTTGACCGTAGTCCCCCAATCCCCCTTTGTTTTTGCCAGCCCCGGGCCGCGCTCCGAGTCTCTGTCCCCGAACCGCTGCTTCCCCTTCCCTCTCCCGCTCTCCCCTTTTTTCTCTAACCTTTGGGTGTTGTTCTGCGTCGTGTGGTTCTCTTAGTTGAGGTTTCTTCTCAGGGTTTCCCCTGTGGATTCCCCTCTGTTCACAAGGCCCTTCCCAGGCAGTTATCAGCATTCTCCTCTCATGCCGCCATCTTGGATCTCTGAGTTTTGTTGAAAAAAAAAAAAATTATCTTCCATTTTTGTTCAGGCTTATTGAATCCTAAACCTTCAGAGCCAGTGATGTGCCTTGAGTTCCTCCTGCATTTCAGGACTCACACAGTGCCAAGCACACAGGAAACCACTAGTAAATATTTATTAAAGGGATCATCCCACCAAACCCAATTGTTGCACAGATTTAAAAAAAAAAAAGAAAAGACAAAGGGGTCAGAGGAAATGGAACATTATTATTTAATAGGTACAGAGATTTTTAAGATGGAAAGAGTTCTAGAGATGGATGGTAATGATAATGATTACAACAATGAATATACTTAATGCAACTGAATTGTGCACTTTAAGATGGTTATGATGATAAATTTTGTTAGTTATATCTTACAATAATTTAAAATTTTTGAAAAGAAATCTGACCAAATAAATACATATTTCAACCAGACAAAACAGAAAACAAGGTTAAGGCTGCATTATTTCTATTCAGTCAGCAAATGGAAAGGACAGGGGTTTGGCTTTGCCCTTCAGTGGACCCTGTCAGAAACATAAGCACGCTGCCAGCCCCACCTGGGTTAGCTCACCTGCTCTGAGGGCACCTAGCCCTAGCCTGGAGCTCCTAGGGAACCTGTTTTTGTTTTTCTGAAGCCAGAGGTGGCATTAGAGGCAGGGCCAGAGGGACATTCTCTACCAGAGAGTGTCTCCTTTATGTAATGTCCCCTGGCTTTTACAAAGCATGGGAGTTGTGTCAAGTCAGAAAGGCCACAGGCCCAGCCAATTACACAACCTTGGATGGTACATGATGTAAGCAAAAATAGTCACCTGCTTCACAGAGTTCACTGTGTGCCAGGGACCTGCCAAGTGCTCTGCGTGCGTTATCCCTTTTAATCCTTTCGACTAGCCTTGATTGAGCTCAGTCCTGCAGTCATCCACTTTGACAAATGAGGAAATGAAGACACAGATGGGTAAGCCACTGATTTGTTCATTAGAGTGCTACACCATAAGAAGTGGAGTTGAGGCTGAATCTTTGGGCTCTGAATGTCATGCTTCACTGTGTCCCACTGCAAGCCTTCCACAGATGGGGAAATTGAGTCCATCAGAGTGTCACTTGACTCCCTTAAAGTTACTTAGCTAGGCGATGGTGGACTTGCCATGGAAATCCAGGTCTCCCAGTTCCCAGAATGGTGCATTTTCCCCCATAGGAGGCCTCATCTTAGAAAGAGAAGGTGTAAACTTTATCAAACCCATCTCCCTTCTAGGTGTGTAACATACCCTCGAAGGCAGTATGATGAAGAGAGGGGAAGCTGGGATGGCTCAGCAGGTTAAGCGCTCGCTTTGCAGCTCCAGAGACCTAGGATCAAATCCTGGCTCCCGTCCAGGCAGACCCATATGCTGAACTGGAGTGTGTCCCCAGTTTGGTTCTTGTTAGGGCCTATGCAGGAGGCTCCCGGCCCAGTTCCTGCCCTGCACAGCCCTGTGCCCACCTGTGGAGTGAAACTATATGGAAAACTAATGCTGTCAACTATGGAGACTGCTCTGGGCCCTCCCCCTTCTCTCTGTTTCTCTCTCTGTCAAAAAACAATAAAAATAAATCTTTAAAGAGAATCGGCAGAGCAGTTCTTGCTTCACTAACCCCACCTTGAAAGATTCCTTTTCTCTGTTTTATGACTCTGACTCTGCTTCATTTTTCCAAAGAGAAATGATGGTTTAAGGCAGTTTTCTGACCACTGGTTTAAGGGGACACCCAGGAAAGGGGGACTCAAGTAAGCTCAAGAACTCTTCCTGACCCAGAGCTGCTGGACATATGAGAGGGCCTCAGGCATGCGGGGAAGGTGGGTATGGTGGCAGGTGGGGCTACAGAAACCTAGGGTAGGAGTGCAGAAAGGGAGCCTCTGGAGGCCCAAGTCCTCTCTCTGCGCCTCGAACCCTTGTTGTTCAGCGGGGCTGTGGGGGAGTAGTTTCTAAGCCCGTCTCCCTGTTTTAGGTTGGGTTTCCTAGAAGTGGCTCCTGACTGAGAAGAGGCACCTGTGAGACTGGTGTTTTGAGGAAATGCCTGCAGGAGAACTGGAGAGGGAGTTGGCGCAGCAGGGCAAGGAAGGGGAAGAAGTTAAGCAGGATGTGCATCTGGATCAGGAGCAGCCTCAGCCGGATCCCATGGGGAGCCCCTGAGTGAATGTGATGTCCAGCATTTGTTCCAGCTGAGGGCCGGGCAGCTGGTCTTTTACCAGCTAGTGTTGGCGAAGGGCCACGTGGAATGGGATGAGATAGAGGGGGAGGTGTTTTTCATACTCTGCAAACGGAGAAAAGTGTTCAGTAGCCCGAGGAAAGCCCAGAAGAGTTGCAGGTAGTTTGAGGAAAAGTCTGCAGAAGCATGGAATGGGGTCCACAGCGATGATCACAGAAGCTAGGGGAGCGATGACAATGTCCCCACACCTCCCTCAGGATCCGTTCAAATATTTTAGTTTCCCAGCAGCACTGGATCAATGGGAGAAAGGGTAAGGCCACCAGTAGATTGGGAGCCTGAAGCCCATGGGAGTTCTGGAGCATGAATGGAGGACACAGCCTCAGGGGGACCCCAAAGAACCAAATGTCACAGTTTGGCAGGGCTGAGAGGGCTTTACTCTCCTCCACCCTCTCAATTCTTGCCTTTGCATGTGCATGGAGCTATGCACAATTAGGCCCAGAAACACTCTTATGTGACTATGTATGCACACAGACATGCACATACTTTCACACAAGCCCATATATATACATAGATACTCTTGCAGAAACATAGCCACAGACATGCACCTTTGCTTGCACACACATATTTCTGAGCTCATGCAAGAAGTAGGGGGAAAGTATGGGGTGGGCAGGCAGGGTGCAGGGCCGGACCAGTTACAGCTGGCTCCTGAGGATTGACCTTTGTCTGGAATGACCCAGGTTATGCCACTCCCAGAGCTCAGGCTTGTGTCTGTCTGGGATTGCTTGTGGAGGACTGATAAAGGTGTCTGGCAGCTCAACTGCCTCCTCCCACCCCCCTTCTATACCCTCAAAGTTCCACTCTCACCTTTGCCCAAGGCCTTAGTCCATCCGCAGGCCAGAGGCCCCTTGTCCCCATTGTACAGAAGATGATCTGCAATCCAGGGAAAGAAATGAACTGGGACTCCTGACAGGTAGTCCCAGCCCCAGCCCCTGATGTGTGTAGCCTGCTTTCTTTCCAAATGACAGGAGCCAGCAGGAGCATTTTCATTGGGAAGCATGGGGCATCAGTGCAGAATCAAACTGACTTCAATTCTGAGGAGCTCCCAATCTGGTAGAGGTCACAGGTATTTACAACATGTGATCAATGCTGGCCTAGAAGGAAGCAGACATCTATGGAAGCCCAGAGGAGCCACCTAACAGCCTGGAGGGAAGTGTGATCAGGGAAAGCTTTCTGGAGAAGGTGATATTTGAAATGACTTTAAAGACCAAAAGGATTTGGATTTGGGTAGAAGAGAATAGGTTAAGAGGCACTTTAGATGGAGGGAACAGCTTGTATAAAATGCTGGCTCTAGGAAGCAAGGTGCCCTAGGGAACTGGAAGAAGTTCAGAAGCCTAGAGGATTGGAATTAAGGCAGGAACCACTATGTGAAGGGCTCTAAGCCAACCAAAGAGCTAGAGGCAGCCAGAGGGCACAGAGAAACTACCAGGAATTTTCATGAGAGGAATAATTTTTGTCAGACCTACACTGGGAAGATCCTTCTGGTTCTAAGGTACAGGGTGGATCTGGGGATGTCTTAAGACAGAGTTAAGATAGAAAATAGGGTAACTAATTAAGTGGCAACTGATAGAGGATTTGCAGACCAAGAGGCAAACTGAGGCTATTAAATGTTACTTGTCTAACAAGAGAGGAAACAAATTTCTACCTCCCCCCAAATTTTTAAACGTATTTTATTGTTTTTGACCAAAACAGAGAGAGGCAGAGACAGAGACAGAGAGAAGGGGGAGGGCCCAGAGCAGTCTCCATTGTGTGCCATCAGCTTTTCTACATGGTTTCTTTCCACACGGGTGGGTGGGGGCTGCGCAGGGCAGGAATTGGGCCAGGGGCCTCCCACATGGGAGGCACACCCCCTCGAGCCAGGGGCCAAACCAGGGGCTTCCTACATGGGAAGCTCACCCGGCAAGAACTGAACTGGGGGCCCTCACACCCTAGTTCAGCATGTGGGTCTGCACAGGCCAGTGCCGGGATTTGACCCTTTATCCTCAGGGCTGCAAAGGGAGCACTTAACCAGCTTCCCACATTTTCACAAAATTTTAATTGAAAGAATTCAAAGTAAATAATTGAGTATAATATTTTATAATACAGATCTACTAATGAGAAGACTGGAATTTATTGGAGGATGACATTTTACCTAACTGAAGCTCAAAGTTAGTGTTCCCTACCATCATATTGATTGCCAATGTTTATCTGGAAAAATCATTCCCAGTTCACAGGTCATTCAAACACAGGCTCACCCCTGGTCTACACTAATGGGGACGGATGGAAGTGTTACTGCAGGATGGGCCCTTCTTGGTGCAGTGTCCAGGTTCTTGGCCTCCCGAACAAAGAAATGAGCGATACACCGAAGTGCAGAGGTGAAAGAATAGTTTATTGAAAGTAAAAGTACACTCCTGAGAAGTAGGAGCTGGCCGGAGCTAAAGCGTGACTCAAGGGCCCTGACTACTGGGGCCAGGTGACTTCTATTCCCTTTTCTTGGAAGGGGTTATACCTTTCTGCGTGTGTCATCTGTGGCATTTGTTGATTGACAGGATGCTATTACATAATCTCTTTTCAGTTGCGCATGTTCCTTCCCAGAAGTCAGTTTGTTATATTAATGAACTTCCGGGCATATTCATGATATTATAAGGATGATATAATGAGGCTTGGGTGAAATAAAGGTCACTATAACTCTTACTGTGCAGGCATCAGTGACTAGTTTGAACCGATGTGCTATTTGTGTCTTATAACTTTCTTGTGTTAATTTTCCCTGTAGTTTTTCTAATGGTTGACTACCTTGGGGCGGGTATTACTGGAAAAAGGGTGGTGACTATTCCAGCAACGCAGGTCTCATGGAAGGGGTCCTGAGCCCCCTATTCTATCTGCCTACCTCACTTTCCTCTTGAGAGGCGTGATTCCCATAATCTTTGTGGGAAGCTGAGGGGCAGGAGGCTCCTTTTCTGTATCTGCTTCCACTGAATGTGGCCACTGTCCCTGCGTATTGGGGAATCACAGAACTCTCACCTTATCTGGACTAAGTGGAAGGGGCTCGAGATCTGCTTGAAAGACCGTGCTAACTTCTTCAGGCTGGGCTGGTGGCCTTGCTGGGGCCTCTTTTGTATCCCAATGGCCCCTACATGAGGAGAGATAGATTTAGTTAATAGATTTAAAAGCATTGGCCTAAAAAACAAGCCTCAAAGTCACTAACACAAGGTTGTTATGTGATGAAAGGGCTGTGGCCTGAGAAACAAGTCCCAAAGTCACTAACATAAGGTTGCTCTGTGACAGAAGGGCCATTCAGCCCCATTGGGCCTGAATGGTCTTAATGGAATACTGGGCCACATAACTACAATTAATCATAAATCACAGGTTTCAGAGTGATTGTCTAAAGCAGCAGGCAGGGGATGTTCTATGGGTTAGGCTAAAAACATTCCATTGTTTAAGGCTATGGTCTATAGAAAACTGATTAAGAAAAATGAACGAGACTAGGGACTAAGAAAAAAGTTAAAACTGGAGAACTTGAGGGGGTCTTCTAATTGGCCCTTATCAGAAGCAAATGAGAAACGAAGAATGCTTCCTGTCTCCTCCTCAGCCCCACAAGCCAAAATGCCTGGACCTCCACCATCACTGCTTCCAGAGCGCTCTAGTTAAAATGTATCCCTGCTACTAGGAGGAACTGAGCTCCTTAAGCCAATAGGAAGACACCAAGATTATGAACATCTTTAATCATAACATCTCAGGGTGAGAGGGACTTCTCCAGCCCTCTCCCAGGGCAGGGCTAACATACATGTGTTTCTATATTGTACTGTATCCCAGATATAGAAAGTGGCTTGCTTGAGGTCACACTGTAAGTTGCTGACAGAGCTGGGATTTGTACCCAAGTCTCAGGGTTCCCAGCTGGGGTTCCTTTCCCTACCACTATGTCCTTGCCATGGACCCCTGCTGATTTGGAGGGGAGAAGCACAAGAGGAAGGAGTAGTGTCAGAACTCATCTGTCCAGGACAAAACATTCTTCAGGCACCTGCCTTCTCTGACTAACACTCCCTAACTAGAGGCAAATCAGGCCTCCACATTCATATACATTCGCATATGTACTTTCCAGGTGAGGAAACTGAGGCTCAGAGAGAATGAATATATTGCTTGGCATCTGTAGTAGGCTAAAGTATGGCTCCCGAAAGATATCCACCTCATAGTTCTTAGAACTTGTGAATGTTGCCTTATTTGGGAAAAAAGGGGGTCTTTACAGGTATGATTAAATTAAGAATTTTTTGTAAAAGCTGTTTTTATAAGAATAAATTTGAGCCAAACTGATTGACAGAGCCGGGGAACAATATCTCAAATGCTCACAATGACAGTTTTGCAGCAGTTTTTATGCATTTGAAAATAAGAAAGATTAGAGAAAGCAAGGCTGAGAGGGGATTAGTTTACCAGATAGTTAAGAAGATTATGTGCTTTCTGATATTTCAAAGTTATATTGACTGAGGTGCACAAGAACAATGGACGGAACTGGCTTAAAACCTTTCACTAAAGAATTTAAGAGCCTGGGACATGCCTACTAATTTTGACCTGCCCATTTAGGAATTTATGATCAGATCACCCTGTGAGGTTACTTTTCACAGAACCTCTTTATTTCATCCACAGTTCTCTCTTTGGGTCATAAATCAATCCAAAATATAGATTCATTGATGACTAATCTTTTGGTCAGGTAGCGTGGCCTCACAGCACTAGGAAGGCTCCTTCCTGGGAAGGCTCAGCATTGACAAAGCCTTGTTGACCGCTGGGGATAGGGCCATATCGTAACCATGGTATCTGAGTTGAGGCTAAATACTTCCCCAAAAGGGAAGAGCAGGTAAATGAAAGACAGTTCTTATGCCTTTCACTGTGAAAAAAGAACAAACCATGCTGGATCATTTCTATCCTATGAATTATCATGATCCTAATTTTGCCATCTATCTCATTTTTTCTGTATTTGGCATCTATGGGGTGGCCAAGAAATTCGTGCACTGAAGGGGAAGAAGGGTAAAAACAATGATTACTTTTTATTACTTTTTCTTGTCAGTATATTTATCCTTAACCCTAATACACTTTTCAGATCTTTCACTAATTTTATTTATACCCTCAAAAAAAGCTTTGTTTTTGCCCTCAAATTGCAGCTTTAGCCTTTTTGTTACCTGTAAATTTCTTCCTTAGATGTTTTTTCATATTTTAGAACAAATAATAATCACATGGAGACAGGCCTGGACTGTAGGGAGGGTGGTTTAATGTCCAGAAGCCACAGTTGTGAAGAGTAGCCAACTCAACGTTGTTCTTGTGCATGGGTGTATTGTTGTGCAAGAACAGCACCCCTTTGGTCCACTTTCCTCTTTTTCTCTCCTTCACATGTTCTTTTAATTCAGTAGACTGTAATAGTACCCTCCAGTTATTGTAATCCTTGTAATCAATCAGCATGATTGATCCCATGAAACAATAGCCATGATTTTTCCAGCTGATTCCAATACCTTGAACATCTGAGGAGATGGCATGCCCTTTTCATGCCACTGCATGAACTCCTGCTTTGACTCAAGTTCATCATGATGAACCCAACTTTCATATCCAGTAACAATCCAGTTTAAAACTTCATCTTTGTGGGGAAAGCCGGGACGGCTCAGCGGGTTGAGCGCTCGCTTTGAGGCCCCGAGGACTGAGGATCGAATCCCGGCTCCGGCCCGGGCGGACCCACATGCTGAACTGGGGAGTTCCCACAGTTCAGTTCTCTAGCTGTCTCTGTCTCTGTCTCTCTCTCTATCTGTCAAAAGTAAAATAGAAATAAATATGCACTGAAGATAAAATAATTACTCTCTATAAAAATATTAAAAAAAAGATATATAAAAAAAAAAAAAAGAAACTTCATCTTTGTTGTCTTTGCAGAGGTCCAAAAATTGTTGTGAACACTCAATGCACTGTTGTTTTTGAAGTGGCATAAACATTCTTGGTATCCATCTTGCACTGACTTTGGCCATCCTTACATGCTGATGGAGAATATTCAAAATGGTTGTAGGTGAAACTCAAACCATTTCTGCAAGCTGTTCTTTATTCAATCTGGCATCTTCCACTACAAATTTTCAACTTTTTTGACAATGTCTGAGGAAGTGGCCTCAACAGGTTATCTCAGTCAAAGGTCATCTTCAACTGATCCTCTGCCTTGCTTGAAAAGGCTATGCCACTTGTAAACCATGGATTTTCCAGGGTAACAGTCCCCATAAACCAGTAATGTCTCTTCCAAAATGGTTTGAGATGTTTCCCCTTGTTTTGTGAGAAACTTAACAATGGTGTGAAATTTAATTTTCCATACTTGGGGTTTTCTTCACATTTGATGTGCTTCTTTGGCAATATCTGAAAGAACACACACGCAAGTAGGATGAAATTTGGTAAATATACTAATAATAAGTCACACAATCAAATTGTGTGCACTAGTACTCCCACCTCTTCAATGACCCCCCCCCCGCTCCATGAATTTCTTGACCACCTCTCGTAATATATTTGCATAAACCATGAAAAGAGTGTTAACTTATCTTACACATGTTAAATAATCATAAACATTTGGAATATGTAGGAAAACTCAAACAACAAGCATAACTGTTATCATGACTAATCTCATTAGCAGACAGACAATAAAATAAAATAGATTTGGAGTTCGATATCAATCCATAGCTATACAGGCCTTGTCCGTGTCGTGGGCTAGCTGTCTACCTTTGGTGTTGGCAGCTTTTTGTCTGTGAGGAATCTTTGATGTCTATAGACAGGGATAGATGTCCATTTCCAGTTAGGCCCCTGATAAGGTTCCTTCCAGTGAAGTTGGAGAGTGTATTTTATTTGATGTCTTTTCAGAAATACAATATATAAAGTCTTTGTCTGTGGGCAGCTCTCTGTGAAAGGAAGTAGTTACCAACTTGGCATTTTCTTGAAGTAACTCTATCAAACCTTGGGAATGGTGTAAGATGTCTCCATTCAATAATGTCATCCCATAAGTTCCTTCATCTAAGTTCAGCCTACATGCACTATGATACATGAAAGAATGCAAAAACCGAAAAACGGGAACCAGGGAGCATGAAAGAACCAAGTGGCCATTTTGGGTTTTCCATAGTCCCAGCTATTCATTTAATTCACAACCCTTGTTTACTCATACAATATACCCTAAAAGTTTTCATTACTTGTTTTACAATATTTCCCATGCAATTTCAAATCTTGAGGTGTTCCAGGGTCCCTTCTGAATAGGCTAACCAGGCTTACTGTTCTAAACAGGACAGAAAATGATACTGTCCCATTTCAAATGGTGCATGTGTCAGCCTACTGACACCTTGAATTTAGTCCAGTGAGACTAGGCTGACCATATGTACAATTTGAAACAGGACAGTACCATTGTTTTCTGTCCCATTTAAAATGGTACTTCTGGTGAGCCTATTTCTGAAACACCACAAAATTATTTCTACACATATTGAGATTTTAACCCTTAAAACCTCAATTTCTAATGGCAACTAAAATGTAATCAACTAGCATTCTTTAGCTGGGACATTTTATAACATGTAGAAACATTTTTCATAGATATAAATCAATTACTGGGAGTTCCAGTGAAGATGGTGAACTAGGTAAGTGTTGTGCTTGCCTTCTCTCATGACCACATCAACCTTACAACTAAACTACAGGGCAACCATCATGAAGAATTGCCTGAAGTCTAGTTGAACTGATGCTCTACAACTATGGACATACAGAAAAAGCCATGTTCAAACTAGTAGGAGAGGCAGAGATGCAAGGTGGTCTAGTCTCACACCCAGGTGTGGTGGTTAAAAACCAGGAGGGCTAGCTCAGCTGCAGATGTCCTCACTGAGCAGCAAGAGGTCCCAGTCCCATACCAGGCTCTCCAGCCTAGGGTTCAAGTGCCAAGAAGAAAAGTCCCTATAACTTCTGGCTGTAAAAACCACTGGAAATTATGGCTAAGTGAGATAAACGCAGTTCCAGGTGCTCTTCTTAAAGGGCCCATGCACAGACTTACTCGATGACTGACTCGCTCTGAGCTCCAGTGCTGGGCAGCAGTTCAAAGAGTGCCAGAAACATGTGGGAAGAAACTGAATTATCTGGCTTCAGGGTGAGGGCTAGAAGGGCAGCTTTCTCCCAGACAGAAGCACTGGCAGAGGCCATTGTTCCTTTGTTGAGCCCTCCCCCCACCTAGCACATAGACACAGGCAGACTGGGTCTTCATCAACCTTGCCAATACCACTCACACTGCCTTGATGATTCCCTGAGACCAGTGAATTTTCCATAAAATGGCCTGTCTTGTCTCATGCTGCAGCCTTGCCTAAACTCTCTCAAAGGTTCACAAATTCAGAACAGGTAGCATCTGGCCTTCGCGTGCCCTGTACCTCAGCATACCTGGCACTAGAGGCCTTGGTTTCCAGCTTAGTCTCTCCCAGGCACACCCAAGCCCTGCACAAAGGGAAACCATCTGCAAATCACCTTGTAGTTCATGTCAAGTGGCTCCTGCCAGGTCATAAGCAGTGGCTGAACTTGGCCTTCATCAGAGACCCTCCCAAGAATTCTCCATACCAGTATACCTGGTGGTCAGCTTCAGACCACATTACAGCAGCACCCAACCACCTCCACAAAAGACACACCCAAAGGATACACTGAGCAGGCACCAAAGCCCCGCTTAAAGCAAATCCTGCTTCATAGAGTTAGCTGCTGCACACTAGCTTCTCCACTTTAGTCACAGCAGTCCTCACAACTTTTCAGCCTGAGGGTCAATCCCTCTCACTGATGTGCAAATGGCAAACAAGGCTCAACTACAACAGGAGGGCACACACAACCCATACAAGGAACATACCTAGAGCACCTGACTCAGGTAACTAGGAAGACTGCACCACTGGGTCCCATAGGATTCCTACCACATAAGGTCACTCTACTAAGACCAAGACATAGCAGCTCTACCTAATATATAGAGACAAACACAGGGAGGCAGCCAAAATGGAGAGACAA
Source organism: Craseonycteris thonglongyai (assembly GCA_004027555.1). NCBI lineage: Eukaryota > Metazoa > Chordata > Mammalia > Chiroptera > Craseonycteridae > Craseonycteris > Craseonycteris thonglongyai. Next base: position 11,711 of record PVKE010001819.1, read on the forward strand.
AGAAACATGTTCCAAATAAAAGAACAGAACAAAGCTCCAGAAAAAAAAAAAAAAAGCTAAACAAAATGGAGAAAAGCAATCTATCAGAAGCAGAGTTCCAAACACTGGTTATAGGGATGCTCAGAGCTAGTCAGAAACGAAGAATACAATAACTGAATTGAAGAATACATAGAGGGAATCAACAGTAAATTTGGTAAAGCAGAGGACTGATGCAATGATTTAGAAGACAAGGTAGGGAAAGCCAGGATGGCTCAGCGGGTTAAGCACTCGCTTTGAAGCCCCAAGGACCAAGGATCGAATCCCGGCTCCGGCCCAGGTGGACCCACATGCTGAACTGGGGTGTGCTTCCCGAATGCGGTGAGGCCCCCAGTTCAGTTAAAAAAAAAAAAAAGGAGACAAGGTAGCAGAAAACATTCAGTCATAACAGTGAAAAGAAAAAAGAATGTGGAGGTGCCAGGACAGCTCAGCAGGTTGAACACTTGCCTTGCAACTGCAAGGTCTGAGGATCAAACCCTTGCCCTGGCCCATGCACACCCATATCCTGAACTGCAGCACAACTAATAATCACCGGGATGATGGTGAAAGTTCTTGCCTTCCATTTGGGTTTGTGGGGGGGGGGGGCAACTTAGTTCCCACCCTGCGTGGCCCTACATCCACCTGTGTGGAATGAAACTATGTTACAACTAATGATGTACAACTATGGAGACTGTTCTGGGCCCTCCCCCTTCTCTCTATCTCTGTCTCTGTATCTCTCTCTCTCTCTGTCAAAAACAATAAAAATAAATCTTTTAAAAAAATAATAAGGCATTAAAGGCATCCACATTGGGGGAAAAAATAATCCCCCAAAATAGTTTAAGGAGCCTTAGAGACAACACTGAACATTCTGACATTTGCATCATAGGTGTACCAGAAAGAGAAGAGAGACAGCAAGAAATTGAAAACCTATTTCTTAAAATAATGACAGAAAACTTTCCTAACCTGGTGAGAAAGAAGCCCAGGAAGCACAGAGCCTCAAACAAAATGAACCCAGAGATGCTCACACCAAGACACAGTATAATTAAATGCCAAAGGTAAAGACAAAGAAAGAATCTTGGGATTCCAGGATAGCTCAGTGGTTGAGCATTTGCCTTGCAATTATGAGGTCCAGGGTTCAATTCCCAGCTCCAGCTCATGCAACCCCAGATGCTGAACTTTGGTGTAACTGGTAACCACCAGGATGGTTTGGTGGGAAAGGTTCTCATCTCCCATGGAAGAGGCCCTAGGTTCAGTTCCCATGGCCCCACATGAGCCCACATCCAGCTGTGTGGAATGAAACCAAGTCACAACTAATGATGTTCAACTATGGAGACTGCTCTGGGCCCTCCTCTCTTCTCTCTCTCTCTCTCTCTCTCTCTCTCTCTCTCTCTCTCTCTCTCTCTCTCCCTTTTAACAATAAAATAAATCTTAAAAAAAAATCTTACAAACAGCAAGAGAAAAGCAGTTAATTACCTACAAGGGAGCTCCCATAAGATTTTCAGCTAATTTCTCAACAGTAGTTTGCAGTCCAGAAGGGATTGGCAGAAAATATTCAAAGTGATGAAAAGCAAGTGCCTACAACCAAGATTAGTCTACCCAGGAAAGCTATCAATCGGAATCAACAAATAAAGATCTTCCCAGACAAGAAAAAGCTAAAGGAGTTCATCACCACCAAACCAGTATTACAAGAAATGTTAGGGGGAATTCTTGAAGAAGGAGGAGGAGAAAGAGGAGAAAAGATGAAAAATTAATAATGAAATGTCAAATAGCTACATATCTATAACAATTACTTTAAATATAAGTGGATTAAATGCACCAATCAAAAGACATAGTGTGGCTCATTTTATAAGAGACTCACTTCAGATTGAAAGACACACACAGACTGAAAGTAAAGGGATGGAAAGAAGTTATTTTAAGAAAGCAGGAACAACAAAAAAGTTGGGGTTGCAGCACTTATACCACACAACATAGACTTTAAAACACAAGGCTTTAATAAGAGACAAAGAAGGACCCAGTAATGTCACATTTGGGTATTTAACCAAAGAAATATTTGGTTTGTGTCCTATGCATATTACCCATAGTTATTTATTGTAAGTTTTGTGATTTTTGCTGTACATCTTACTATTTCAGGTGTACAACATAGTGATTAGACATTTTCATACCGCACCTCCTTGATCAGCTTGATGAGTCTAGTGCCCATCTAACTGGAATTCTCTCTTAGGACCTAATTTCTGCACTGGAGACTTCTTCTCACCCTTTATTTAGGGCACATCATATTGCAACTGCCCTGGAGGCAAAAGCAATAGCCAGCCACTCTGCACACAGGAGTTGAGCATTTGCATATTTGGTGTATTTTTTTTTATGTCAACTACAGTTGACCTTCAAGCAATGTGGGGTTTAGGGGTGTCAATCCCTTGCCCCAAGAGTCTAAAATTCTCATAACTTTTGACTCAACAGTCAGGCATTTGCATCATGGATTTAATCAACTAGATGGAAAGTTGTGTTTTTAATCCCTGGTTGGTAATCTGTGATTGGGAACGCAAACATACTGTCTTTGGAGAGAGAGAGAGAAAGAGAGAGAGAGAGAGGCGAAAGAGAGGCGAGAGAGAGAGAGAAAGAGAGAGAGAAGCGAGGGAAAGAGAGAAGCGAGCAAGAGAGAGAAGCGAGAGTGAAGAGAGAGAGAGAGAAGTGAGAGAGAGAGTAGCGAGGAAGAGAGAGAGAAGTGAAGAAGAGAGAGGGAAGTGAGAGAGAGAGAGAAGTGAGAGAGCGAGAAGCGAGGGAGAAGGGAGGAAGAGAGAGGGAAGCGAGGAAGAGAGAGAGAAGTGAAGAAGAGAGAAGGAAGCAAGAGAGGGAGAAGCGAGGGACAGAGAAGCGAGGAAGAGAGAGAGAGAGAAGCGGGAGAGAGAAGCGAGGGAGAAGCGAGGGATAGAGAAGCGAGAGAGAGAGAGAAGCAAAGAAGGGAGAGGAGCGAGCGAGAGAGAGAGAAGCGAGAGAGACAGAAGCGAGAGAGAGAGAGAAGCGAGGGAGAAGTGAGGGAGAGACGTAAGGGAGAAAAAAGCGCGAGAGATAAGCGAGGAAGAGAGAGAGAAGCGCGAGAGAGAAGCGAGAGGGAGAAGTGAAGAAGAGAGAGACAAGTGAGGAAAGGAGAGAAGCGAGAGAGAGTGAAGCGAGTGAGTGAAACGAGAGACAGAGAAGCGAGAGAGAGAGAAGCAAGGGAGAAGCAAGTGAGAGAAGCGAGAGAGATGAGACAGAGAGAGGGAAGCGAGAGAAAAGCGCGCGCGAGAGAGCGAGAGAGAGAAGCGAGAGCGAGAGAGAGAAGCGAGAGCGAGAGAGAGAAGCGGGAGAGAGAAGCGAGGGAGAAGCCAGGGACAGAGAAGCGATAGAGAGAGAGAAGCGAGAGAGAAAGAAGCGAAGAAGAGAGAGAGAAGCGAAAGAGAGTGAAGCGAGAGACAGAAGCGAGAGAGAGAGAGAAGCGAGGAAGAGAAAGAGAAGCGAGGGAGAGCGAGAGAGAAGCGAGGGAGAAAGAAGTGAGAGGGAGAAGTGAGAGAGAGAGAGAGAGAGAGAGAAGCGGACATGTGCTTTCATATGTTCACTGCATTGTTTACAAGATATGGAGGCAACCTGGGTGTTTATGAATAGATGAAGAAGAGGTGGTACATATGTATAATGTCATGTTACTCAGCCATAAAAAAGAATGAAATCTTGCTATCTCCAACAACATGGATGGATTCAGAGAATATTGTGCTGAGTGCAATAAGTCAGACAGAAAGACAAATATATGATTTCATTTATATGTGGTGTCTAGACAACGGTATAAACAAACAAAACAGAAACAAGCTTATAGATACAGAGGGTATCTTGACGGTTGCTGGATTGGGGAGAGGGGGTTTTAGGAGAATGAGTGAAGTGGGGAAGGAGATTAAGAGGCACAAATTGGTAGTTGCAAAATAGTCATGGGGATATAGAGTATAGCACAGGGAATATAGTCAGCAGTGCTATGAATACCTGTGCATGGTGTCAGATAGTTACTGGATTTATCAGGGTGATCACTTCATAAGTTATATAAATGTCTAATCATTGTATTATATACTTGAAACCAATATAAAATTATGTGTCAACTGGAATTTTAAAATACCAAAGTATTAAAAACCAAACCAAACCAAAAAAGTCAATTAACATGGATTTATTTTTGTAAATCCCAGACATAATAAAGATTCATCTGTTTTTACTTAAACCAACAAATTTAAACTAGCTTTTATTTACTAAGGATTAATCTTAGATCACATGACCTTGAAAAATATTTGAGTTAGTTTTTATATTTCTGAGAATTTTAGAATACCCAATTCTGTTTTCTTTTTTTTTCTTTTTTTCTTTTATTTCATTTTTTATGACAGAGAGAGAGAGAGAGAGAGAGAGAGAGATACAGAGACAGAGAGAACTGAACTGGGGGAGCTCCCAGTTCAGCATGTGGGTCCGCACGGGCCGGGGACGTGACTCGATACTCGGTCCCCAGCGCTGCAAAGCGAGCGCTTAACCCACTGAGCCATCCCGGCTTCCCCAAGAATACCCAATTCTTAAAATTGCTTGCCTTTACATTAATTTTAACAATACCATCCAGATATAGAAAATTATTTAACATTTACCTCATACATCTATACACATATACAGACAGAGTACTTTTAGCCATGAGAATAACTCACTAGTTTATAAAACAATTAGATCCAAATTTTGCCCTGGAGATATTTACAATTTATATCAGTCCTTAACAAGTCAACTCCAATGACTTTCCCTTTTTAAAATAAGGACAACCATTTTTAATACCTAAAGAACTGGGTTAACACCTAAAAGACATCATAGGTCCATCCCATTATCTAATTCTCTTTTTGAAGCTTTAAGAGAGCAATTAAATATGCTTTCTATTCGTTGTGCCTATTTTTATAGCCAACTTTTTCTAATTGTGCATGCAAAATATTAACTTAGAAATATCAGAGGATCCTCATCTTGGCCATCTTAGTTACGAATGGGAGGCTAACCGTGGTGGGCCTTGTGGGCCTAGGAGGCACCATTTCCTATGTTAATTCTGAGATTTGTAAAGTCTGAGCAAACCTCTAGGGGAACCACCCTTTATGTACACGTCTCCAGACGAGCCATATGCAGTGGATAGCCCTATAGGAATGCTTGTGATCCTGAAGGGAAGTTTTCCTCAGGCAACACCACAAAGTCTCTTAGTCACCTAAAAATACTGAGCAAAAAGCCAGTGAGAGCTTACCACAAGGACCAAGAGGCTTTCCTAGGCACAGGCTCCTCTTTCAAGCCCCTTTCAGGGTGCACTCATTCCAGGGTCCATGCTCCCGCCCCACCCCCGGATCCTGCCAGCCTCTCCGGGATTGGCTGTGCTAACACTCTGGATGCTTTGCAACACCGATTTCCACCACTTAGGATTCGAGGATCTGAAAAACTATTGCCATCCCACTGCTATTCAGATTGGGGAAGCGTACCGGTATGTCCTTTCTTTCTTGGAGCTAAAGAGAGTTCAGTCCCTCATTTAACCAGCAGAGATTTTGTTCAGACTCTCATAAGCAATCTGGTTAGAAAGCTGAAATTAGAGGCAACAAAATGATGGCATGAGAGGGACTGCTGAAAAACTCCCCTGCAGACTACAACAAATAGAACATCTATAATTCAACAGAGGAGTCCCTACACAATGTACAAACACAGCTAAAAGAGCTGCTTATTGTACAGAAGTACCTGTAGGTGGGCAAAGAGGGGCAATTAGAGGAGAAAAAAATGAGGGGGTGGAGTGCAGAGACCTGCGCAACGCGTTGATCCCTGCTTAGAATGCGGTGGCTGGGGAGCAGGGGCGTGGCATGGGAGCATTCCAGACCTCACTCAGTCAGTAGAATAGAGGCCCAGAGGCTGGGGCTGTGAGACTCTGCAGCCAGACCTCACTCTGGCCCCAGGAGGTGTAGACACAGGTGCCATGAGATACTCCGGCCAGAATCCACTCCAGTTCTTAGAGGAGAGGGAGTGACAGGGGTGATGAGAAGCCACAGCTTGACCTCTCCATTCCAGGAAATGCAAGGATAGAAAAGGCTGTGGGTGTGCATCTCTGCCCATGAGCAGTCCTATCTGTGGGACCACCATTGAAGGCAGCGGATTCCAAAATGCAGGGCAGAGACCTCAGGGCAAACAGAATACAGGAAAATGTAAGCCTCCAGGTAAACAGAAGCACTAGTGGCTTCCCCCACCACCTGCCAGACCTCTGTCCCCCGCATCCTGCCTCTTCTCAACATTAGCAGTGAGCCCCAGAAAACACCACAGCAGTGAGTGCTAGAGTTAAGGAGCAGAATATCTACATACAGAGAGGCTGCCAGAATGAGGAAACAAAGAAATACATCTGAAAAGAAAGAACAACAGAAAACACCAGCATATGGGATGGAGGCAAACAAATTATCAAAGACCAAGCTCAACACAATGGTTATATCTACAGAGAGGCTGTCAGAATGAGGGGAAAAAACAAATACATCTGAAAAGAAAGGACAGCAGAAAATCCAAAAAAAAAAAAATGAGGGTAGTCTAAGATTCCTCTGGGATAACATCAATTGTAACAACATTTATATCATAGGGGTACCAGAAGGAGAAGAGAGACAGCAAGGGACAGAGAACGTATTTGAAGAAATAATGACTAAAACCTTCCCTAACCTGATGAAGGAAATAGACAGACAAGCTCGGGAAGCACAGGGAGTCCCAAACAAGAGGAACCCAAACAGGCCCACACTGAGACACATCATAATTAAAATGGCAAAAGTTAAAGAGAAAATTCTAAAAGCAGAAAGAGAAATGCAAACAGTAACTTTCATAAGGGGACACCCATATGACTCTCAGCTGATTTCTTATCAGAAACTTTGCAGGCCAGAAGGGACTGGCAGAAAATAGTCCACGTGATGAAAACCAAGAACCTACAAGCAAGATAAATGTATCCAGCAAGGCTATCATTCAAAATTGAAGGACAGGGGAAGCCGGGATGGCTCAGCAAGTTAACCGCTCGCTTTGCAGCCCTGGAGGCCAAGGACCAAATTCTGGCCCCAGCCCATGCAGACCCATATGCTGAACTGGGGTGTGCTTGCCATGCTTCTCCCCCTACCCCCGGCTCAGCCCCTGGCTCGAGGGCACACACTTCCCATATGGGAGGCCCCTAACCCAGTTCCCACCCTGCACGGCCCCTGCCCACTTGTGTGGAACAAAACCATGTCAACAACTGATGACATACAACTACAGAGACTGCTCTGGGCCCTCCCCATTCTGTCTCTGTCTGACTCTGTCTCTCTCAAAAACAATCAAATAAATCTTAAAAACAAAATTGAAGGACAGATAAAGAGCTTTCCAAACAAGAAAAAGCTAAAGAAGTTCATTATCAATTTAGAGGGACTTCTTTAAGATAGGAAAAAGCAAAAATTATAAATGATGAAAGGGCAATGGCTATATGCCTATCAACAGTTACGTTCAAGTTATACATATTAAAGGTTTAAATCAAAAGACATGGAGGGTATTGCACTAAGTGGAGTGACAAACAGAGAAAGGCAGATGCAAATTCACTTCCCTTATAAGTGAAAATCCAAAGAGGAAAACTAACAAACAGAACAAGAGGAACAGATTCACAGATATAGAAAATATTCAGTTTGTTGCCAGATGGGAGGAGGGTTGGAAGAGTGGGTAAAATATAGGGAGGGGAATGGGAAGTTCAGTTTGATGGTTACAAAGTAATAGTTATGGGGATACAGAGCATAGTTTAGGAATATGGTCAACAATGTTGCAGTGACAGTGTGTGGTGTCAGATGGGTACTATATTTGTGGGGGGTGATGGGAGGAGAGCTGGAGGGTGAAAAAGGGGAAGTAATCAGGAAGAACAAATTCGTGGTCACTAAATAGAGGGATGTAAAGTGCAGCATAGGGCACACAGTAAATAAAAATGTAATAATTATGGTGTCAGCTGAGAACCAGATATATCAAAAATGAGGATTATATAAGTTATATAAATGTCTCACCACTATGCTGTACACCTGAAACCAATATAATATGGTATGTCAAATGTAATTGAAAATAATAATTTTTTAAAAGCTGAAATTAAAAGCAGTAACCCATTTTTTTCTTTTCCCTGGATTATCTTAACTTTTATCTATCTAAAAGATTTCTAAGAAGAGCTCAAATAAAGTCATGGCCTGTTACTTAAAACAAGGAGGCCTGCAATTCTGAGAGGAACTCAATCAAGTTCACCTGATGTGAAGTGGGGACCAAGCGAGGCATAATGGGCCCTTGCTTGTACCTAGCAGTGGGTCCAGGTCTGCAGGGTGGTCCTGGGTATGCTTCTTTGTAGTCCTGCCCATTACAATGCAAGAGGCATCCAAACCTGTAGTGTAGAGAATTTTTATGAGCTTATTTGAACCAATTTGATGATATACGAGGTCTGACAATTAAGTTCACAAACTCGTCCTAGAAAAAGTGCTTCATACCTCATTGCTAAATATCACTATGGTCACCTTCGAAGTACTCCCCTTGGGAAGCTCTGCACTGATTCTAGCACCTAGCCACCCATCAAAGCAATTTTGAAACGCTTTCTCAGGGATGGCCATCGGAGCTGTCGTCGTACTATCCTTGATGTCATGAATGCCATCAAAAAGTCTTCCTTCCAATATTTTCTTTATCTTTCAGTAAAGAAAAATGTCATTAGGTGCTCGATCAGGTGACTAGGGAGAGTGTTCCAATACTTACTGGCTAAAAACTCCCTCACAGACAGTGCCATGTGAGCGGTGCATTGTGGTGATGCAAGAGCCATGAGTTGTTGGTGGAAAGTTCAGGTCATTTTCATCTCAGCCTTTTCAGCACTTCCAAATACTCAGCATAGTTAACTGTCCAGTTGCTACAAATTCATAATGAACAATCCCTCTGTTATCAAAAGTGGTTCGCAACATTGTTTTGACTCTTGATTTGGACTGAAACAACTGTTTTGGTTGTGGAGAATTGGCTGACTTCCATTGTGCACTTTGACACGTTGTTTCAGGGTTGTATTAGTACACCCATGTTTCATCACCAGTGATAACATGGCCCAAAACTTCATCTTGCCTCTCCAAAAGGTCTTGGCAAACTTCAACTTGCCTTTGCTTTTGTTCATCGGTGAGCTCCTTGGGGGCCATTTTTGCACACACTTTTCTCATGCCAAGATTTTCAGTTCAGATTTTTCTATGTCTCTATTGATATTTACTTGGTCTGCTATGCTTCTCATAGTCAACTGATGATTTTGACGCACAATTCGACAAATTTTTGCAATGTTTTTGTCTGTTTTGCTGATTAATGGCTGCCCTGACCTCTCTTCAGCAGTGACGCTTACTCTGCCGTTTTCTTCATGGCATTACCCCATCAACTTGGACTAACATGTCCCTGATTTCACTTCCACTCCTGCCAAGTTTAACAAGAAAGTTAATGTTTATCCACTGCTCTATTTCAAGCTTCAACATTTTCACAACGGCACACAAAAACATGCAACAATAATGAATGTCACTCAGCAAGACATTGCCATATGTCGACACAAACACAGCTGTGAACCACTGATATACCAAGGTTATGAAACTGCATTGTTTGTACAGTGCTACCAATGTAAACTCAGGGTGGCAGGTTTGTGAACTTAATTGTTGGACCTCGTATGCCATAAATTAAGGATTTGAGATAGGGAGGTTATCCTGGATTATCTGGTAGGCCTCTAAATGTATGACAGAGCCAAGAAATATATGTATATATACTAACCCATGCATATGTACATATTTATAATTATTTTTGTACCTATCCAGCTGTATCTATATTAACTAAACTTGAATTCATATAGATATCTCCTACTCTAATCTCCACATGGATCATTCTAGCCATCTCCCTATTACTTATGTGTAATCTTCCTCTCCAAAGTGAAAAAACTGGCTCCTAGCATTCACTAATTTGTACAAACTCAGTACACAAGTACAGCAGTTTACAAATGATTAACCTGGACCCCCGCTAGAAAACTTTACCAACTGCAGTGTGTTGTTTCTATACATTTTATTTTAACATTAATCTTACAGTTTTTAGTCAAAACACTATTTTTCAAAGTTACATACTTAGATCAGTCCTTTTACCCCACTCCCTTCAGTGAGGTTTTTTCATACATTTATAATACAGTTAAGATTCTTTCATCCCAGTCTGCATTTCATCATGAGATCCTCTGACTTCTTGTTTGATTTTTAAAATTTAACTTTTATATATTAACATTCACTCTTTGTAGGTTTTGACAAATGCATAGTGTCATGTGTATACCAGTACAATACTGTATAGACCCTCTCTACCACACAAAGGAATTCCCTGTGCTTTTCTTATCAAAGGTTCTCCCTCCTCAAATCCCTGACAATTGATCTGTTTTCCATCTTTTCTTTTCCACTATGTCATATGAATGAAATCGAATAGGGTGTAACCTTTTTACTCTAGCTTTTTTCACTTAACAACTGCATTTAAGACTCATCCATGTTGGGAAAGCCGGGATGGCTCAATGGGTTAAGCTCTCACTTTGCAGCCCCAAGGACCGAGAATTGAATCCTGGCCCTGGCCCGTGCGGACCCATATGCTGACCTGGGGAGTGCCCCCAGTTCAGTTCTCACCGGGGCGAGACCCCGGCCCAGTTCCTGCCCTGTGCAGCCCCGCCCACCTGTGGAATGAAACTATGTGGAAAAACCAATTACATGCAACTATGGAGACTGTTCTGGGCCCTCCCCCTTCTCTCTGTCTCTGACTGTATCTCTCTCTCTCTCTCTCTCTCTGTGTCAAAAACAATAAATAAATCTTTAAAAATATATATATGTATATATCCATCCATGTTGGGAAAGCTGGGATTGCTCAGCGGGTTAAGCGCTCGCTTTGAAGCCCCGAGGACCGAGGATCAAATCCCAGCTCCAGCCCAGGCAGACCCACATGCTGAACTGGGGTGTTCTTCCCGAATGCGGTGAGGCCCCCAGTTCAGTTAAAAAATAATAATAATAATAATAATAATAATTTTTTTAAATTAAGATTCATCCATGTTGGGGGACGCCAGGATGGCTCAGCAGGTTAAACGCTAGCCTTACAGCCTCGGTGGCCGAGGATCAAATCCCAGCCTGTTCAGACCCATATGCTGAACTGGGGTGTGGCCCCAGTTAGTTTCTCACCGGGGTGAGTTTCCCATGCAGGAGGCCCCTAGCCCAGTTCCCACCCTGCGTGGCCCCCCACCCACATGTGTGGAATGAAACTACATCAAAAACTGACCATGTATAACTATGAAGACTGCTCTGGGCCCTCCCCCTTCTCTCTGTCTCTCTCTGTCTCTCTGTCTCTCTCTGTCAAAAACAATAAAATAAGATTCATCCATGTTATTTTGTGAATAATAGCTCATTTCCTTTGTTTCTGAGTAGTATTCTATTGTATGAATGTACCACAGTTTATTTATCCATTCAACTAAGGACATCTTAGTGGCTTATTTTTGATGATTGTGAATAAAGCTGATATAAATATTGATTTGCAGGGTTTTGGTGAACCTGTTTTCAAATCATTTAGGTAAATACCTAAGAGCATGATTGTGTTGCATAGTAAGCCTATGTTTAACTTATAAGAAATTGCCAAAATGTTTTCCAAAATGATGTGCCATTTGAATAAATTAGAGTTACTTTAAATTTTACATTTTAAATTCAACTTTTCTGTTCTTTTCCTTTGTTTCTCTTTTCCTATAGTCAGGAGGCAAATAACACAAGTTTTGGCATCAGATCTGAATTCACATCCTGGCTCCTAAAACTTAAAAACCACTATAAAACGATGTGACTTTGGACACGTTAACTTCTCTGAGCTTCACATTGGGATTTGACTCATCATATATGCATGATGTCACAGGTTGAGTTCTCCAGGAAGTAGATCATGAGATGGCATTTAGCCTGGAGGGTGTTTATTAGGGAGAGCCCTTGGGCTTAACACCTTTACAAGGAAGGGAAGTCAACAGAATTGGGCAGAGGGAGAAGTCAAACTGAAATGGCCCATCAGAGTTTTCCTGATTTGGGCTGAAGTGCTCAAACCTTTATATCCCATTTATCTGGTCAGCTGCCCTCTGCAACTGGGGCAAAGCATCCTTCCTTGAAAGTGTTTCTGGTGGCACATCTCAGTATCTACCACACAAGGCAGAGTGGAAAGAGCACTAGATGACAACGAAGACTAGTCCTGCCTCAGACACTGCCCAGCTGGGCTACTTCTGGCAAGCCCTGCCCTTCCCAGAGGCCCTCAGCTTGCCCAGACATAGGAGGCTAAGACCACGGCCCCAGCCAACCAGAGGGCAACACTTTGCAGCTCACCAAGTAGCTTTGTGTACTTTAACTCACAACAACCTTATGATGCCAACGGTTAGTGACTGAGTTCTAGCGCAGTGCTGCCCTGGTGGGCTCTGAGGCCCGGCATTTGTCCACCAGCTGCTTGTTACTGGTTCCTGACAATGCAGGATTTGAGAGTAACTGTTAAGAAACTCTACAGCAGGGGTGTCAAACTGGAGGCCCGCAGACCGCATGCGGCCCTCGAGGTCATTTTTTGTGGCCCATGATGCTCTGAAATAAAATGAAAATAGAACAAGTTGTTATGAAGAAAATAGCGCTTAGGGGAGATCGAGGCAATACCGTACACACAATTCCCTCGTTAACCCTTTAAATACTGAAGACGAGAATACACGTGGCCCAGTGCCTTTCCTGGGGGCCTGTGGGTGTGTATAAATGTGCTGACTCAGTTTCGGCAACGTTTGTAAATGGGATGTGGCCCACGTGAATCTTGCCTGTTGCACCAAATGGCCCATGTTTTAATTGAGTTTGACACCCCTGCTCTAGAGCAATGTGGCAGAGTAAGTCCATGCTGTTGAAAGTAATAATAAGTCATTGGGCTTGTACTATTTATCTTTTTTTATTTCACATTTCTAGTCATTTATACTGTATTTTGCAATAGGTCCATGATGGATTAAGGAAAAAAGAAAACGCACAAAAATCTGACACTTCACCACAGAAATTTTGAGAAATATTAATCTAGGGCGGGGGTGGCGAACCTATGGCACGCGTGCCCAAAGTGGCACGCGGAGCAATTATTACAGCACGTGAAATTATTGTTTTTTATTATAAAAACATCCTATGCCTCTTATAGACATAAAAATAATCGATACCTCTATCTCACTCGATGGGTTGGCACGAGAGTCGCGCGAGTATACTCTTATTTCATAAACTTTGGCACTCAGTCGCCAAAAGGTTCACCACCCCTGATAGGGCATCCAGGGTTCTGATAATCTTTAGTTCTTCCTTTTTGTTTTAATAAATAAGGAAGGCCCTTTTTAATTTTATTTTTTTTAAGATTTAGTTTATTGTATTTTTGACAGAGACAGAGGGAGACAGAGAGAATGGGGAGGGCCCAGAGCAGTCTCCAGAGTTGTGCGTCATCAGTGTTTTGACGTGGTTTCATTCCACATAGGTAGGCAGGGGCTGCACAGGGCAGGAACTGGGCTGGGGCCTCCCACATGGGAAGCACACCCCAGTTCAGCATATGGGTTTACACGGGCTGGAGCCGGGGTTCGATCCTTGGCCCCTGGGGCTGCAAGCCAAGCTCTTTACCCGTTTAGCCATCCTGGCTTCCCCTTCTTTTAATTCTTAATCATTGATATTTTATTGATGGGGCCAGGGTTTATTGCTGTTTTTTTTGTTTTTTGTTTGTTTTTTATTATTTTATTTAAGGGCCTTTTTAAAGGGAGCTGCTAGAAAGGATCTGTCTGCTCATCTATTTCCCTTCATTCTCTCACTGAAACAGGTAACTGGATGTGCATAGCTGGGGGTAAAGGGAAACTCAGGTCAGTTTTCTGGAAGGGAGTGAGGGGAAAGATAGAGAAACTAAGAAAAGCCCAAACCTAGTTTGTGATAGAGTCGATGGATAGAAACTCACAGGACTTTCAAAAGCCATTTCCTGGCATTTCCAAAGGGGAGAGGTGAAGAGGAGCTAGCATTTATTAAATACTCGCTTACGGATGAACCATTCACAAGTGAGGAAACTGAGACTCAGCAAGAGGATGTGACTTGCGTAGGGTCACACAACCCAGCAGGTGGGAGACAGGGTAGCCACGTGCCTTGCCGCCTGTCAGGCCCCTGCCACTTCTAGCGTGCCACTCGGCCCTGTTTGAGGCCAGAACTAGGCAGGGCAGCAGCTGCATGGGATAGCTGTCTGGGCAGGCAGTTTTCATATTGGGACCAGGATTCCAGAAAGTCCTTGAGCCTCGTTTATTATAAACAGGCCACGTGGGCATAATTGACATATTGCATGAAAAACACCTGGAGCCCAGCACACAGTAGGTTCTCAGCAGGTGGTTCAGGGCGCTGGCTCTGCACTTCTGTCGGGTCATTAAGACAGACGCCCAGTTCAGGCCAAGCATCCTCTGGCCTGGCGATGACCCATTCCAGCTCAAGGACTTCCCAGAACTTCTCCCTAAAGTGGGGATAAACGTCTGACTCCTTGACCGACCATTTGAATTCCACCAGCCAGTGGAAGGCAAAGTCAAGGAGCCTGTCTGCCTGGTTCACCACTATCTCAATAAAAATCTGCTGAACAAAGGCCTAAACCTCTAGCCTCCTGATCCCTAACCCTCACCATTGCACCCTGAGCCTCTCAAGTAGCAATCACTGTGTGCCCAGCACTCTACCTGCACTTGCTCACCCAGCAGCTCCCCTCCTCCTGCTGCTGCCTCCTCCTGAACCCCAACAGATGGGCCCCTGTGAGATGGAGCCTTGGCCCATGCCACGTGGCTGCAGGCTGACCCCTGTCCCACCTGTCACCATAAAGCAGTGTCAGCCAGGCTGGTCCCCAGCAGGCCCTTTGTTCCCTGTGGGTGATAAAGTCTGAGAACTTCTACGCAGGTCAAAGGGAAGCCTGGTTTCTGAAGGAGACCCTGGTGCTGTCCACACAGAGGCTGCCAGCGGGGTCTTGGCTCCTGTGCCTCTTTTGCCTGAAAACTCCTGTTGTCCTGTGGCTGAATCTGTGCATGTGCTGGGGTGGAGGAAACCATCTTCCCCCTCAGGCAGGCTCTCGGGCCTCTGGGGAGGTGTCAGGAGGTACTAATTTAATAACTGAACCCTTATATGTGCAGCTCCTGGCCTGCTATATTAGTTGGGGAGGCCAGCTGCTATAACAAGTACCCCTAATCTCAGCGGCTAAATACAATAAAGGGCGCTTCTGCTCACACAAAGTCCGGGGTGCATATTCCTAGTTGGGAAACCCTTGGGCAGCCTCCTCTGACATCAGGGCTACATGTTTCCATCTTATGCCACTGATACCTTCCACACGGGGCTTCCAAGGTGACTGTGAAAGAGGAAGCAGCCTCTTCCCTCTGGCCTCTCCAGCCACCTGTACTCCAGCCAGGCCAGGCCAGGGGTCACAGCCATCAATCCCATCTCCAGCCAGCTCAAACTGCTGCCCCAACTGTTTAGGGACCCTCACCATGGCCAGCTCAGCTTCTGTCCTCCACGCTGACTCCCAATGATCTCACCTCCTGGTTTTTGTGCCCCCGAGTGGAGTGTGGCCTGGACTTAGTGGCTCGCACCTAACCAATATAATAAGGCAAATTCATGGGGTGTGATTCAGAGACTAGGTCACAGAAGGCGGCATGGCCTCTCTCCCAATCTACTTACTCAAGGAAAAGCTGTGTTATTAGCAGCTCTGTGGAGAGGCCCATGTAGCAAGGGCCAGAAGTCTCCTGCTAACAGCCACATGGCTGAGCTTGGGAGTGGACCCTGCAGTCCCACTCAAGTCTTCAGAGACCATAGCCACAGCCAACAGCCTGCTACAACCTCCCAAGATCCCTGAGTCAGGACCCCTCAGATTCCTGACCCTCAGAAGCTGTGAAAGGGTGTCTGCTGGAGTGTTTGTTATATAGCAATAGAGAACTAATGTGATCCCCTCCAGAGGCAAGGCCCTGTCTTCTGCCCTCATTCTTGTCTCAGGCCTACTGTGCTGGGACGAGAGGAAGCACCCATGTGAGAGTTCATTGATACAACCTGTTCACATCCCTGGGGATGATGAGGCATACCAGGTCCTGTGCTGGGTGCTGGGGCAGGGCCAAGGGCAGCAAGGATATGTATGGTCTTGGTCCTCAGGGGGGTTCCCAGTCCACTAGGAGACAGAGAAGACCACTTGCCCACCAATGACCCTGGCCTTATCCTCACAGCTAGCCTAAAAGAGGGATAACTAACTTTGATTCAGGACAATGGGGTGGGAGAGCAGGGTTTGAAGGTGAGTGGGATGTGCTGAAGTTTGACAAAGGAGGTGATCTTTGGGGGTGAGTGACGTCCAGGGCAAGGACAAAGTATGTTCTGGGGAAAGGGACTAGCATGCCCCAGGACAGAGCAGGTTGGAGAGCAGAGTGCATTCAGCAGTGAAGGGTGCAGGGGTGATGAGGTGCAGGGGAGGAGGTCTAAGAAGTGAGGCTGGTGAGGTTGAGGGGTTGGGTGAGAAGGGGCCTCCAATGCCAGGCTGAGGACTTTAGGCCTCGCCTGAGGTGTTGGAGATTACTTAGGCAGCTGAGTTTTGTTGAGAGGACACAGGTGCTGCATGTGGGTCAGCTGGAGGGAGAGCAGTGGAGGCAGGAGTGTCAGTGCAGTGCTTACCCAGTGGCCACCCAGGGTGCTGAGCGCTATATACAACAGAGGGAGGGGAAACCCTATCTTTACCGGGAGCATCAGGGAATAGATGCAGCCAGCGTTGAAATGTGAGTAGAAATTACCCAGAAAAAGGGGGAGGTGGGATGGGGGAGATGGCAGTCCAGGCAGCGGGGACAACATGGGCAAAGACCAGAGGTGAGAAAGAGAGAAAGCATGGCTTATACATGCAAGTGCAAATGGTTCAGTATAACAGGAAGCACACAGCTGAGGACAGAGGAGACGTGAGGACAAGGAAGATTGGACCCCATGCCGGACAGTGGTGAAGAGCAAGCTAAGAAGCTTGGGCTCTGAGAAGACATCTTCTGTCTCTCACTGACCCCTCCAGATCCACTCTCCATTCGTGTCCACTTGACTCTCCTGGAAGACTTACGTGCATGGACTGCAACCACAGGCCCTCGGGCCCTCTAGCTTCCTATTGCGTTCAGGCAATAGGGAGCCCTGGCAGGAGATAGAGGGAGGAGAGTGAGGTGGCAATACTCACCTGGCTTCTCCGCTATAGTGATGGCACTTGCCCACGGCTCTCCTGGTTCAGGTACCTGGCTGCACCATTCTATGTGCTTCCCCACACCCTGCACACACTTCAGAGAATCGTACCTTTCTTAAACCCTGCTTCAGCTATCCTCATTCCCATATGCCGCCTAGTCCCTGCAGGGATCTAGGCTGATACAGATTCTAGGAACAGTGGAAAGCCATAGGATTGCGAGTAGGGTGACACAGTCAGATGTGCATTTTAGACCGCTCCCTGGCTGTGCAGGAAGGATGCATTCGGGAGGGCGAGGTGGGGTTGGGAAGTGAGGCAGAGGTTGAGCTGGGGCGCTCAGGATGAATGGCAGCTTTTGTCATGGTCACACAGGGAACTCCTGGGTATGTGGGCTGGGGGCAGTTCTGCTAGACTTTCATTTATAACTTTGGTAGATTCCTGGCAAAGATGGCTACAAGAGTTCCTCCAAGTGTCCTCAGACTTTGGTATTGTGACACTGCTACTCCTCCTATGCAGAGGTGAAGTCTCTTCCTCTGCCCTTGAATCTGGGCAGGCCTCGTGACTTGTTTTGATGGACAGAATGCAGCGGAAGTGATGTCACGCACATTGCGCAGCCTAGGCTGTAGCAGACCTTGCAGCCTTGCTCTCACTCTTTAGGAATGCAGCCCTCACTGCATGCTAAAAGACTGGCCGATCAGAGAGGGGCCCAGTGCTCATCTGCACCTGCACAGAGATGCCCAACAGGTCTAGGCCCCCAGCTTTTCCACCCCCATCCAACCCACCTGCTGAATACACCTGCACGAGAGCCCAGGCAAGACCAAGAACCACCCAGCTCACAACCACTACCAGAATGGTGAGAAGTAGCATGCCCTTGCCATTGTCAGCCGTTACGTCAGGAGTGCTTCACCGCACAGCAACGGATAACCACAGTGGTCAGCACGTTGCTCCTTTCCGAGTCTTGTTCTTCCTCAGGATCTCCCTGGCGGCCATGTCCCCCAAGTCTTCCCTGCTGGCGTTCATCCCTCCCTGCTCTGAACGCCATGCTCGTTACTCCCCTTCTCATGAGACCCGGGTAACACACTGCCTCAGGATAACAGCCACCTCCACAGGACACTGGTACCTTCATCACCTGACTCCTTGTTTACACGGACTCCACGTCATTTCAGACAGCACATGGAATGGCTTAAAATCTCAAGATACTTTCTTATGCTTATAACACTGGAGCTGGATATTAGAATCCTTCTTTCTCAGTGACAAAATTGAGGTTTTTGAGGTGATGTGACTGGCCCAGAGTTACTGAAAAGGGATGGGCTAGGATTTGAACCCAAATTTACATTTCTCAAAATGCCCTCAGTTGTTGTTATGATCTATTCCTGGAGGGTACCAGCCCAGCTTCCCTGCCTGGGGGTGAGGGGGATTCACAAGGACTGGTCCTACTCAGACATCCTGTCCCGTCACGCACATCCCAAACCTGGGAACCTAGAATTCTGTCCCCATGTCGCTCACCCTGCAGACAGGTACACACATCCTCTCCTCGTGTCAAGTTTTCACTCTGTGCTGGTCTGCCCTGTGTTTTAACATATCCTTTCCCCTTTCTTCCCCAGCAGAACAGGGACAGAGGTGGTAAGCTTGGGTTTGACGGTCAGGAAGGAAGAGTTGACATGGCATTCTCTGACCCAATCTGATTCACCATCTGGGAAGATGAGGCAGGGCCGCAGGGCCAGGCTCTGACCAGCCCTCTTAGTTAGGGGGTGGAGAGGAAGAGAAAACTGAAATAAAATGTATTGAATGGAAATGGATGCCCCCCCCCCTTTTTGTGAAAAGGTCAGGGGCTGAAGTTACAGAGGATGAGTTTAGAGGCACCTCATGCAGCTCTGAGCCTGTGTGATGTAGGAGTGGAGACTCAGAGGTCGTGTTCATCAGTCAGGGAAACTGAGGCTCGGGGTGAAAAGGCCTGCCCACAGTCAAACAGGCAGTGACAGGGTGTAGTTCTCCATACCCACCTTCCAAGTCCCTTCTGGCTGCCACTCCATAGCTCAGAAGACCCCCAAACTCAAAGATGCCTAGGGTGAGTGCAGGGGCTTCATGGCTGCCATTCCTCTCCAGCTCAGAGAGGGAGGAGCTGGGACATCCAGGGAGCAGGATGAGGGCCCTAGGAGAAGGTTCTGGAGCTGGTGGCTTCTTCTGTGCTGTCACTCAAGGTAGAGGAAGAAAATCTGGTAATTGGTTGTTATCTTTGCCTGTTGAGTGACATTACAACAGAGGACAGAGATCTCAGAAATCATTCTCTTGCAGCCCTCTCTCCCATTCCACAGATGACCAGATCAAGGAGACGGGAGGTCAAAGGAGAGGAGAGTTTTTGCAGCAGCAGTGCAAATCACCAATGCCAGAGGTTGGTCGTGCCTCCCACACAGCCAGCTGTGACTTGGGGCTGGAGCTGTGGGAGTCTGGGCAGGCCCTGGAGATAGTTCCACAGAAACCCCCAGGAAGCCTCTCAGACCACGTGTCCTGCTGCGCCCCCTCGTGGCAGCCCCTCTGCAAAGGCGCTCAGCAGAACTCCAGGTGTGTGTCCATGGGGATGTTGTACTTGAGCTTGTGGGCTTCGAAGAGGTCGCACAACTCCTTGATATAGTGCTGGTGCAGCGTGTCCACCTCCTCCTGCGAGGGCTGCGGCACCTTCTGCACCTTGATGGGCCTGCCCACTGCGGACACAAAGGTGGGCGGTGACCCAGAGCAGGGGCCCACTCCTGCGGTCATCCCTGCAGGAAGGGGCTCTTACTGCCATCCCTCTCAACCCTATTTCGGGTGTGGATTCTAGGGCAACTCCAACACTCAGACACAATAGCAACAGCAACAGCTGGCATTGCAGCCCTCCAGGAAATGTGCTTTCTGTGCATTGTCTTCTTCATCCCCAAACAATCCTCTGAGGATAGAACCTGTTACTATGGTCTTTGACAGGCAAAGCAATGAGGCTTAGAGATGGTAAGGAACTTGTTCAAAGTCACATTAGCCAGGAAGAATCAGTGCCAGGTTTCACACCCTGGAGATGTGCTCTTAACCTCCAGGCCCCATAGTTCTGGGAGTGGAAGCTGCGGTGATTAGAAGTGCCTGTATGTCTAGGATGAGGTGGGCCTGCAGCCTGGGCAGCTCTGCGTCCTGCCCCACCCTCAATGCTGGCCTGCCTTCTAGGGAGGTGGGGGTAGGGGGTGGTGGTGGTGGCTGAGAAGGCAGCTTCCCCGCCTTCTCTTGGGAAGAGCTCCGGAGGCCACAGCCCTACTCACATTCATGAAAATATTGCCACACAACACAGGGAAAGTGTTGGTGTAGGGAGCTCACTAAGTCTATGCTCGACTAATACATGGGTGACTGGAGATGAATGGACCCCTCTCCATAGGCTTCGTCAGAGGAACCTAATTGGAATTCAAGGAGAAAGCAAACGAGGTATCCGAACAGCTGAAAAGATGATGTCAATTCCATGCATTAAAGCCAATGCCCATTATTTATAGGAAAATCCCTCCAGACTCTAATCTAAGCCTACTGATTACTACTTTACACATGAGTCTAACAGACTTGGACTGCCCTTCCCTTGTACCCACCTTCTCCAATAAACCTTATTACACCCTCTGGGTCAGAATTAAACCCTCTTTCTCTCACATAATAAAAAGTCCAATAGATCCTGATTTAAACCTCAACTTTTTTACTCAAAGATGGTGTGATTTTTCTGGAAGTTATTTAACTTCTGAGCCTCAGTTCCCCATCAGTGAAATAGGGGAAATAGCTCCCACCTGGAAGATCGTTGTTAGGATAAACATGCTGTGTGTAAGGGAGTCAGCACAGTGCCTAGTACAGACCAGTGCTCCGCGATCAGTGGTGGCCACGTTCTTTGTGCCTCTGTTACAGTTCTCATCCCAGATTACCTCATATTCGTATAATCTGCTCGTGTGTCTGTTTCCCAGCCTAGAGTGTGTCTGGCCCATCCCATGTCCCCTTGCAGCAAAACAGCCCAGGCCCCCTTCCCTGTAATGACCCCCTCCCAGCCGGGGTCTTGGCTCACCTACTGTGGTGATGGGCCGGCGGTAGGGTAACAGACCAAAGCTGTACTGGAAGATGCCACGGCCATGGAAGAGGGGGAGGGAAATGCCCATGACCTTCTGCAGCTGGTTCTGGATCCAGCGCAACCAGGAGCCAGGAGAGTTCTCAACTTGGTCATATAGCTCATTCTCCCCAAAGGAGAAGATCGGTACCAGATCTGCCCTGGAAGGATACAGAGGAGAGAAGCCATGTGGGAGGCCCCAAAGAAGACCCAGCTGGTCACCTAGCTTCCTGCAGGGACCCAGGGACCAGAAATTGGAGAGGACAGAGCCTTGGGTTGGAAGTAGGAGGCCTGGGTTGTCCCCCAGTCTTGCCACAGCCTTGCTTTCTGACCTCGGGCAGGTCCTGGCCCTGCTCAGGGCCACAACCTCCCAGGTAGACTAGAATGCGTCAGAGAGTCCTTCCAGATAGAAAACACCTGCCAACCCTGTAGAAGAACCTCTCCTGCCACTGCTAACTCATATTCTTCAAAGATGCTTCAAGTTGTGAGCGCAGTTCTGTGATATGCCCCGAACTCTATTATCCAAAATCCTATAGACCTCAGATCTAGTGCCAGCTTTGGGCAATGCGTCCTTTCCCACCTAGCCCCTTTGATTGCCAAGTCTCCCTTCTGGAATCTTTTCTGGGTATTTGGGCATGAGATAGTACATTGCTCAACAAGATTTTATGGGCATTGCGAATGGACTAAGAATCTCCCTGCTAAAATAAAACCTCCTAGTCTCTGCCCCAAAGCCCTCTCCCCAGACACCTACCCGTGCATCAGGGCAAGCCTGACGAAGCCTTTGCGGTTCCGCAGCAACAGTTTGTAGGTTCCGGGCCTGGCATTCAGTGCCTCCTGGGCACCCCCTACAATGATGCCCAGCAGGTTGCCACCATCCTTCCTGTTCAGAATGTGAGCAGCACTTTCTTTGTCTGATGTGACCAGCCCTAGGGAGAGAAGAACATGGTCAGGTATGGAGTGAGAGGGCAGAAATTGTGGGAATGGATATGGCCCAAGAAAGAACTCAGCAAAAGTGCCCACAGGGGCCTGGGTCCGCTCACCCACCCACTCCCAGTACCCTGAGGACTGGGACTGAGCCTTCTCCCTCTTCCTAAGCCCCTCACCCCACTCATTGCCCCACTAGGTGCTGTGGGATGTGCGTCCTTGGTCTGGCCTCCTTCTTCCACTGCACATGCTCTTAGAAGAAGCACAGAACTGTTGGCCGCCCTCCCTGAGATTCCTCCTCCCATCCTGCAGCTTCATCTTGCTGGGCTACCCAGGTGGGGGAGACTCACCCCCTGACATGAGGTAGTCCCTGAAGAAGGGGGTCCGGAACCACAGGGTCAGCATCATGAGGTGGGGGCGGATGCCGGGGAAGATCTCAGGGAAGTTCGTGCTCTCGGTACACAGGTTGACAAAGGCTCCGGTGGCCAGCACCCCGTGGGGGTGGAAGCCCGCAAGGTAGTTCCGGGAGGGGTCAAGCTCAGCGGTCTTGACCAGCTGCAGGGACAGCAACCTGATCAGTCAGAGCTGAACCCGCCTGCCCTCTCTGATTCTGTCACTCCAGTGTGACCTTGACTCGGTCACCCCCTGGTCTAAGCCTCAGGTTTTCACAAAGATCGAGATTTGGTGTGTGAATGCATATGGTGAGTGTGATGCCACCTGTGTCGCAGACTCTGCTACTGGCTTCCCACAAATCGTTTCCCTCTCAGTAGGCTGACCATACATACTGTTTTAAACAGGGCAGTACTGCTGTTTTCTGTCCCATTTAAAATGGTATGTCTGGTCAGCCCATGCCATGTCTCAGGCTTGTCATCTGTTAAATTGGAGACATTTGGCCCTGTCCTGCCTACCTCCCAGGACTGCTAAGAAGCTATGGTCTGAAGGGGCCCTGTAAGTACCATGACTACATGACAGGATATAATTTGAAGTCATCAAAAAGCCACAAGGGGGGCACCACCATGCTGGAAGAGCCCTGTTTTACAAACCTCAATATTAAGAAAAATTGGCGCTGAAGCTCAAGCAGGGAGCATTTGCAAGATCTATCGGGAATGGATTCCTGTTAGGTTGAAGGAGTATACAGACCAGTGTATTTCCCCCTCTGTACAAGCAAGCGTCTCATCTGTGGCTCTGCGACCCCCAAGCCAGGACTTCATTGCCCTTTGTCCGCTCTCTTTCCCTGGGCACAGGCAGATTTGCTGGCCCCGCAACTTGCCTGGGCCTGGTCAGGCCTTCCTTCAGTGTGGAGGCTGTAGCAGGGACCACCAGACGTTGTAGATAGAGTGGGTGAAGTGGGGTGACTGGAAGGGCCAGGCACTGCAGGAGCAAATGCCGCTCTTGGCCCGTTACCGGATAGGCTGCCACGTGGCCGAGCCTGCAAAGGTCACTGCCATGGGCGGTGGTTGCACTGTTGGCAGGACCGTTCCCCCTCCTACCCTGCCAGAAACCTCAGGGCCCTGCAATCTGGGAGCCATACCATCAGAGTTTGAAGGCCCCTGAGGCCCAAAGCCCCTGGCAGGAGGCCTCCCTGATAGGACTACCCAGGCCCTGAAATTTGTACTCCTGGACCTGGGGATTTGAGGGGTGCGGGGTAGCAGCCCTTTTTACTTTGGCTTAGCTTTCCTAGGTTGAAAGTTCATGCTGTCATCAAGCTGGAACTGTCAGCAGGTGTCTCCCTGAAAATTATTGTTGCTGCTTTTTGGGCCCCAGAGACTTGGCTGTCCACCCCCAGAACAGCCTGGAGGGACCTGGGGGACAGCAATGGGGATCTGAACCTGTGTGTCTCATCCAGCTTCTCCTGTCCTTGACCTAGACTTGGTCTCTGCAACCCCACCCCTGCACCCGCCCACTCAGTATGCAGACCATAGTATGCCCTCCAGTTAACTACTGACCCTTTGCGGAAAGCCTGCAGGACCATTGCCTCCTAGACAAGGGCCAACCTCTTCCACTCAGGCAACGGGGGATTTATTAGAGGTGAAAATAACCAGAGATTTCTTACCACCTAAGTGGGAAAGGTGCTTCCTCAGGAACCCATCTTTTGGGTTTCCTTAAAAATATACCTGGCTCCCTGCACTGAAGCCCTTGCTTATAAATTCTCTTTTTTATAAGAGCTAGTGGAAAGGCAATTTTGTACAACTTCCATAAAGGTGATTTGGCAGTATCTACGAGTGTGACAACCAAAATATAGAACTGACCTTTCAATCCAGCAACTCAACACTGAGGAATTTAGCAACAGAATTCTTTGACAGCTGGACAAGGTTATTATTATAACTAAAGCATCATTTTTTGCTAGTAGCACATTTGAGTGGATAGCAAGTGGGAACATACGTGTGCTCGTATATGGATGCACCAGCACTGGTCACCACAGTCGCCTCTGGGGAAGGGACTGGGGAGATAGGATGTGAGGTGGGCTAGGACATTTTCCTATGTACCCTTTTGTTCCTTTTAGATTTTGAAAAAGAATGCATTACCTATTTTAAATGTGCAATGAATGACTAAATGAAATGAATAAAATAAATGAACAAATGAAGGAACGATGAGTCCCTTAATAAGGAAGTCTTTGTGTGTAGAGAGCTACCCTGGGTGAGTGTGTAAGGACCTGTCTAGGTGAGTGTCCCAATATTTGTACGTGCACCTCCACGCGCGTGTCCAGACGTGTGCACTGAGGCCACCGCCATCCCCCGGAGGCCTGGCCTGTGTCTCTCCTGCTGACTTTCTGGGCTAACCTCTCCTATCTGCCCCTGTGCCCAAGTGATGTCCACCGTCGTGGCGAGGGCCTTGAGACTAGAGACCACCTGTCTGAGGCCTTGTGTCCCCAGTGTGGCCTGGAACCACGGAGATGCTCCCTGAGACACTGAAACAAAGACAGGAGCGAACTCATGGAGGCATGAGCTGAGGCAGCTGGCCTTGGAAGGAAGGCCTCCTGCTCCCAAGCCTGTCCTGACATGTCACTTGGGTTATGCTGAGCTGGGAGTCAGGAGATCCAGGTTTTGCCACTGGCTCATCACGTGGCCTTTGCTGTGTGGCCCATGCGGCCCATCACTGCCCGCTTCGTGCTTCGGTTTCCCCTCTGGCCCAGCGATGACACCTCCCTGGCGGGGTTGCTACTGGTCTCAGGTGAGGGGAACACAGAGGTTTGGGAGGTGCTGTGCTCTCAGCCTTGCTCCCTCCGTTCTCAGGGGCGGGGCGCCTGAGCCAAGAAGGATGGCTGGAGAAAGCCCTCTTGGGGCCATGTCCTGGCAGGCTGGGCGGGGCGCCGGGCAGTGGCCGCCAGGGAAGGGGATGGCCAGCCTTGCTGGACCCTGCAGGCTGCTAATTTTTTGTTGATATAATTTATACACCATCAAATTCACTTCTTAAAAGTGTGCCATTTAGTGATTTTAGTATATTTTGAAGGTATACAACCATCGCCACTCTATTTCCAGAGCATTTCCACACACCCCAAAAGAAACCCACACCCACGAGCAGTCACTTCTCCTTCCCCAGCTCCTGGCAACCACTCCTCTATTTCCTGTCTCTATAGAGGAGCCTATTCTAGACACTTGATACCCATGGGATCCTATCTACGCCTTGTGTATCTGTCCTGCCTCGCAAAATATGGTCAAGGTTCCTTTTTATGACTGACTACTATTCCATTGTATGGTAGACCACATTTGTTTGTCCATTTGGCCACTACAGGTAATGTGGCCATGAACACTTGTGTACAAGTCTTTGTACGAACATGGGTTTCAGTTGTCCCAGGGGTACTGCTATTCTGAACCCCAAAACCTTGATCTAGAAGTCCACACCCTGTACAGGCTCTTCAGGAGAGGACAGCCGAGCTCTGGGTGGGACGGGGGACTGTGAGGGGCTGTGGCTCTACCATGTCTGCCCAGTCCTGTCTCTCAACAAATTCCCTTGTGCCCTCTCACACCCTTGGGGCAACCCAAATGCCTCACGAGCCCACTGTCCTGATGGGTCCTTTATGAGTCGCGAAGCACCCACCCCAGTAGCCTGTTTAACCATGGCCCTAGAAAGATGGATGCAGTGTGGGAGCCCCCATTGGCTAGTGGGGCAAACTGAGACAGAAGGGGTAAGTGACTGCCCATAGCCACGCAAATGCCTTGAACCCGAGCCCTGCCGTCTCCTGCAGGGAGCGCCAGGAAGCCTTTGCTGCAGACCAGGGGGGCCGGCCTGAGGCTCAGGACTATCTCGGGCCTTCTCCTTTCTGGTCAGCTTGGAGTGAACATCCAGGGCACTCAGGCATCTACTCCAGAGGGCAGTTCTGGCTTCCGCAGCCTGGCCCTAGAGGCCCTGGTCCTGGCCTATTGCTGTACCTTAGTAAGTCAGCAGGTTAAAAGTGCAGGAGAAGCGGGGTCTGATTTAGAAGGCCCGGTTCTGGCTCTGAGCATTGGATTTATGACAACCTCCCAGGGGATTCTTATACACAAGTATACCAAAGTTTGAGAATCACTGCTGTGAACCAAAGGCATCCCCTTCCAGGTCCAGGGGGCCGTGCGTGCGTGCATGCGTGCAGGTGTGTGTGGACCGGCAATCCTGGCCTGTCTCTTCCCATCGTGGCCAATGGAAGGAAAGGCTTAGATGTTCTCCATGGCCCTGGCAGTGACTCAGTGTAGCTCAGGCAGGCCTCGTCCTCCCCAGGCATCTCCACTGATAGGCTCACAACCCCATCCTCTCACCCTTCCACGGTCACGCACTCAGTTAACACTCTCATTGGCAACCACAGACCTATTCCCTCAAGTCTAAATGCACCTTTTTTTCACATCTTAACATTTTGCTGTCAAAGTACATCTGACAATTCTAATTGGAAGAACTTTTCTTAGTGGTACCTAACACACTGAGAAAACCTTAGAGTTGAAGAAGTAAGCGTGTGCCAGGCACTGAGAGTGGGCAGAGAGCCTGAGGTGGGGAATTTCAAGCATGCACTGTGTGCCAGGCCCCTGCTTCCCCAGTGCACTTTCTCCTCTGTTCACCCCGAAAGGCAAGTCCTGGTGCCAATGCCCCCGTTTTGCAGCTGAGGAGACAGACACAAGCTTGCTCTAGGTCACACAGCTAGTACAGTGGAAGAGGCAGGACTTCAGCACAGGCAGCCTGGCTCCATGGCTGTGCCCAGCAGGATCCACAGCCTTGCAGGAGTCCCCAGCTGAAAGGTGTGGGGCTTAGCAGGGCGAAGGGGTACACTGCAAGTACGGGTGCCAGCGCAGTGACACAGCTCATGCCTGGAAAACTGGGATGGCAAAGGAGGAAGGAGAGGCAGGTAGCAGTGAGCAGCGGTCCAGAGTGCAGGGGTCTACAGGCTGCTGCAGCAACTAGATTTTTCTTCCAGGTGCAATGGGAGTCACTGCTATATTTTACTATTTCATGAGGATTCTTCTGGTTGCTGAGTGGAGGGTGGATTATGGGGTGGGGTGGGCAGAAGCAGATCCCAGATTAAGAGTGTCTATGGTCCGAACTTAGATAGTTGGGAGGAGAGAGGGGCCATATGGGGGGTCTAGGAGACAGATTCAGGGCTCTAGAGCTGCAGTTTTCAACCAAGGCTAGTTCCTTCCACTTCCTGCTGCCCCCGCCCACCCAGGGGGACATTTGATAATGTTTACAGACACTTTTGGTTGTCACAACTGGTAGAGGGGAGTTTCACTGGCATCTAGAAGCCAGGAATGAAATCAGAATCTCCCCCCAACACACACACACACAGACACACACGCACACGCACACGCACACACACACAGACTCATTCAGACCAGAATGTCCACTGTGCCAAGAAAGCCTCCTGCAGAGCTACTTCGCTGCAAGAAGAAGTGGCAGCAAGGGCTGTGGAAGTGAACAGTAATGGAGGCCCCCTCCCCAATCCCCGCAGGGCAGACCTGGGGCTGAGGAGACAGCTGTGCTGTGTGCCCATGGCAGAGGCAAGGCTCCGGGAAGGGTCACAGGAGACAGGCCCCAGTTCCTTGTGAAGGAAGAACCCTCCCACAGTGAAAGAAGCCATCACAAGGAAACAGCACTCCAAGGGCTGTGGGAGCTGCAGTTCCGTCCTAGGTGGATGGCTGGCCACCTGAGTCCCTGTGACTTGGGGTAAGAGACCTCAGTGCTGAAAGGTGGCTGGTCTGGTAGGTGGGACACGAAGTCCCTAGTGATGCCTGTATAGCTGTGGAGGAACTAGGGCTAATCCCAGGTATGGGTGGGAGGGGTCAGGGAGGTGTCCTGCACTGCAGCCTTTCCTGACCCCAAGTCCCTCCTGTCCTTGGCCGGTGGAGCCAGTGTTTGCTCGGGGACGATAAAACCTTCACAGGGGAAACCCAGCTCCCAGGCCAGTCTTCAGATAAGGTGGAGATAGATCCTCCCACGTGAAACACTGCCTGATTCTAAGCTTTTGGGGAAGCCTATAGGGTGAGTTTAGTAAAAGGCGAAAGATTTATGCGATCTGAAGAGAAACCAGAGTATGGGTTGAGCTTAGAAAACCCAGGGCCCAGAAACACTTCCCTAATTTTACCTAAAAAGCTCATTCATAAAATTACAGTAAGAATGACAGGAACTCAGAAATCCACACACATTTGACAGGAGAGTGCAGAGGCTCCAGCAGAGCTGGGACTCCCTACCTCCTGCCCACCCCAAGGTCCTTGCAGGGCCTTTTGGAAGGGTTGGAGGGTCTCCTGGGAGCGGATGGGGAAGGAAATTTGCAGACCACAGCGCCACCTCTGCAGGCGTCTAGCCGAGGACGAGCAGTATGTGTCATCTTGCCCTCTGCTGGCCACTTATGGTACTGCCTGCCCTGTGCAGGTAGTGATGCAACAGGCCTGCAGGGGGCACCAATCCTGAAACACTGTGCAAGTCGAATTTCTGCACATCACGTCCAGTCCCCACAGTGTGAATAGTACGGAGATGGAGAAAGTCAACTCGAGAGCTGCATGGCTGTGGCAGGATCAGGAATGGATAGGATAGGCCCAGAGCCGCCTCAGCATCATTTTCCTGCCAGACCTGCAATGGCAGTAGCTCTAGGTGCAAAGAGCCAGATGCTATCCTTCGCAGGCCCTTGGATGACGAAAAGACAGCCCCCTGTGGATCTTTCAGTTCAAGAGTCCCACTTGTGTGGAATGGTCTTCAGGGGCCTCCATCATCTTATCCCTGAAAACCTCTCCAGCCTCATCCCCAGTATTCCTTCCACTAACTGCTCAAAAGCCGCCCTTTGGCCAGCTCCTGGGCCTATGCTTGTTCCCTTCCTGTCCCTGGTGAACTCAGGATTCAGCTCCCAGTGGGAGGTGAGAGCACAGAGCCAGAACCCACAAAACTCTGCTAGAGGCCAGAACCTGCTTCACGTTCCTCTCTTGGAAGCTGACATTCTCACACACTCCCAGGCTGCAGACCACCCTTTCCGTGGAAACTCTTGCCTTCCTGGCCCAGCAGAGCAAGCCCTGGCCCGGGAGAAGCACAGGAAGGGAAGGGGATGCAGAATCTCAGGTTCAGAGGTCCTGGGTGGGGTTGAGGGACTATGCCCATGACATGCCCATGGTTCCTTTCAGGAGCCATCAAGCCCTGCTTAGCTTTGCTGACAAGATTCTGGGAGGGCACACTGCAGAGGAAGCAGATATAGGGGGTGAGAAAAACCACCCAAACCTGGCCCCCTTAGGTTAGCTCAGCGCTGCCCACTCACTTAGCCTTTCAACATGTATCGCGCCTCCATGAGCATAGGAGTCCCTGCCAGCCAACTTCCTGCCTTCTGCCCAGTCCCTGCCCTCACCCACCCTTACCCTTTGCCCAGGTGGACCTGTGCACTGGGGCACTAGGTGTTTCTGTTTCCCAGCTGCTGCCCAATCTTTGCTAGTCCTTGCTGAGCCCCAGGACTAACAGCAGGGAGGAAGGCAGGGGCCCTGACTCTGCTGAGTGCCCGTGACTCGGGTGAGCTGTTCTAACCTCTGTGAGCCTGTTTCCTCTCCTCCCAGCTGGGAACCTAACTTCTGGGCTGGGGGGAGGGGGATTGCAGGGAGAGGTAGAGCTCCCAGATGGAGTAGGAGAAGTCATGTAAGTGTGGGGGTCAGAGTAGCAGGGCTCTGGGCTATCAGAGTCCTCTCCAGATCTGCATCCACGCCCAAGTCTCCCCACAGTCCCCATGAACTGAAAAAAATAATCCTAGTTATTAGTTTCCTGAGAACCTACAAGATGCTTTACCTGCTGTCTCTTTGAATCCACATAACCCAGTGATGTATGTAGCACCATCTCCACTTTATATACAGGAAAAGTGAGGCTCAGACTTTAACTCGCCCAAGGTCACACAGCTGGTGTGTGGCAAAACTAGCGTGAGAACCTAGTCTGTCTAGCGCGAGGCCACATTCTATACCTTTTTCCTTTTCTGTTTCCAGAAGAGGGAAAACTGTCCCTGTGTGGCACCTCTCTGTGTCCCCCTGCCCTCCCCATCCTATCCCATCTGGCCAATAAACCATCCCTGCCCAGCTGTTTATATCCAGGATTTAGTCTGTCTGGACTTCAGTAAAGGAGCTGAAGGTCAATTCACTTAAATCCAAGAGTCTGCTTTACTCAGGACCGATCTTTGCATCCAAAGACAGTTGTTCACAATGACCCTGATGTGCCCTGAGTCACAGAATCAGAGCTTCATAGACACTCAGAGTAGAAGGGATCAGTCTGCTTACTGGATACATGGGGAAACTGAGACTAAGAATGGGGCAAGCCCTTGCCCAAAGACACACACCATACCAGAGCTAGGGGCAGGAGAGAATCTGAGAATCAGTTCAGGACTCTCCCCTGCCTTTTACCCATAGCTAATGCACAGACTTTAAAACCAGTAAAAGAACTTTTGAGACCTTGGACATGTCTTTGCCCCGCTCTGGGT
Organism: Craseonycteris thonglongyai; assembly: GCA_004027555.1. Lineage (NCBI taxonomy): Eukaryota > Metazoa > Chordata > Mammalia > Chiroptera > Craseonycteridae > Craseonycteris > Craseonycteris thonglongyai. Next base: position 42,883 of record PVKE010001819.1, read on the forward strand.
GTCAGTCTCCTTATCAGATGAAATGTAGGGCTAGATAGTCTCTTAGGACCTTAGCTTATCTTCACCTCCAATCCTAGGCAGACCTTCCATGTCCCACAGTGCTCCTTCAAATGCTGTACATTCATCAATCCTCATATTGGCCCCATACCCCTGAAGGTGGGAATCCATGGCCAGAGAGAAGCTGGACTCCTCCCCATGCCACATAGTGGCAGGAGCCCCAGCTTCCGCCTCCCAGCCCAGTCCTCACTGCACATAGAACCGCACTTTCCCCACGGAGATGGAAGGGCACTGTGGCCACACCCCAGCCAGCCTCAATACTCACCGAGACAGGGAAATAGTCCTTCATGCACTTCCATATGACCCAGCGTCTCAAGATCTGGATGCGCCTGCCCCCCTGCCGTGGTGTGTCTCGGTCCAGGTACCACCAGGTTGCATACAGGACACTGAATAACCAGAATCTTGTGAACAGGATGCCTATGAAGACCGCGATGCAGATCTGGGCTGGGGAGGGAAGCAGGCACTGTCAGTTGTCACAGGTGTGAGAGGAGGAAGGTGAGCTTGCCCAGGCTGGATCTCCCCATAGGCCCGCCCTCCATCCCAGGAAGTAGAGCGCAGCCTCCCAGGCCTTCCAGGAGCAGGGAAGGCAGCCAACCCAATGCTATGCTGGAGCATGGATTTGAACCCCGGTACACCAAACCCCGGTACGCCAAGCTCCAAAGCTCATTGTTTCCCTGCTGCGCCAGGCTGCCTTATTCACACTGGTCTTCCCCCTCCACCTCGCCCTCTCCAGCAAAGGACAGTTGACCCTTGACAAGCATGGCTTTGAACTACACTGGTCCATTCATATGTGGATTTTTCAATAAATATGTAGAGCACTGTAATTAGATTTCTTCTTTTTTGTGGTTTTCTTAACATTTTCTTTTCTCTAGCTTACTTCATTGTAAGAATACAGGGGATGTCGGTATAGCTCAACAGATCGAGCACTTGCCTTACAACCATGAGGTCCTAGGATCAAATCCCAGCCCTGGCCCATGCAAATCCACATGCTGAACTGTGGTACAACTGGTAACTGCCAGGATGGTGGTGGTGAATGTTCTCACCTCCCATACAGGAGGCTCCCAGTTCAGTTCCCACCCTGTGCAGCCCCACATCCACCTGTGTGGAATAAAATCATGTCACAACTAATGAGGAGTAACTATGGAGGCTGCTCTGGGCCCTCCCCCATCTCTATTTCTCACCTTTTCTCAAACAACAAAAATTTTTAAAAATTTTAAAAAGTAAGAATACAGTATATAACACATAAGATACAAAATATGTGTTAACTGTGTTATTGATAAGGCTTCTGGTCAACAGTAGGCTATCAGTAGTTAAGTTTTGGGAGAGTCAAAAGTTATAGTAGATGTTTGACTACACGGTGGGAGGGAGGGTCATTGGTGTCCCTGACCCCCACATTGTTCAAGGGTCAACTATAGTCTGCATTCATCAGGCACTCAGTAAGTGCCTGGTGGACAACTGTTGTATTAATTGTATCTAGTTTCCATCTTTTGGGACCTCAGAGATAAAGGAGACACTCTTTCTGTCCACCCTCTGTCCCATCTTTCTGAACATACACCTGGCTAGGTTCCTCCTCTAATGAAAGCCACTCAATGGCTTCCCACTGCTTCCAGGCACAGCACAAACAGCCCAGCCCAGCTGGATGCCGCGTGGCTGGTGCTCACCCTGCTCATGCTTCAGCGCCCCCTCACCCACGTACCTACGTGCCCCGGGTTCCAGCCCCACTAAAGCGCTCTGTTCCTACAGCTCCCTGCGTTCCTCCAACCCCTTAGCTTTCGCCTGTGCTGCTCCCTCTGCCTGGGGAAGTAAGGATGTCCCCACTTCCCTTGAACATTGTACCAGAGGTCCAGGCTAGTGCCACGTGGCAAAAAAAAAAAAAAAAAAAGAAAAGAAAAGAAAAAAGAATGGACAACAACAGGACTGGGAGAAGCCAACTGTCTCTATTCAGAAACACGTGCTTCAATAGATGCTCCTAAGGAATTTATAGAGAAGCTACCAAAAGCTACATAAATTCAGCAAGGTCACAGGACCTTGGAAAAGAACACTTGCACAAATATGGTTGCGTGTCATAGAGGATGGAAGGATTCCTGCAAATCTGGAGGAAGAAGACAGGATAGGATGCCAGGGGCAAGGGTGACAGGGAGGTTTACTTACATTTTATTTATTTATAATTAAGATTTATTTTATTGTTTTGAGAGGAGAGAAAGAGACAGAGAGGTAGAGAGAGGCAGAGAGAAGGGGGAGGACCCAGAGCAGTCTCCATAGTTGTATGTCATCAGTTTTTTACATGGTTTCATTCCACACAGGTGGATGTGGGGTGCATGGGGTGAGAACAAAAGTGGGGGCCTGCAGCATGGGCCGTGAGAACCTTCACTGCCGTCCTGGCGGTTACCAGCTGCACTGCAGTTCAGCATGTGGGTTTGCATGGCCAGGGTCTGGGACTGGATCCCCGGACCTCATAGTTGTAAGGCAAGCGCTCAACCTGTTGAGCTATTCTGGCATCCCTATTTATGTATTTTTCACATTAAAAAGGTTTAATGTGAAAAATAAAAAGAACCCCAGCTAGGTGTCTCTCCCCTTGGACAAAATCAGAAGTCTACGTGGGTAACTCCCACTTTAAGAAAACCAGTTCTAGATGATTAAAATAAACTGTTAATAGTGGCTACCTGGAGGATAGGGTTTAAGGAAGTATTTTACTTTTAGGAGACATATTTTGATCAATATTTTACAATAAAATGTATTAGTTTTGTGGTGAAAAAGAAAGGTTAGGAAAAAAAACATGCAGGGTACTTGAACTTGACTAGAAAGGCCTCTCCCAACCCCACCAGCCCCCTTACCGTGGGTTCAAACTTGAATACCTGTCAGCAGGCAAAACCCAGACTGCATGTCACTTAGGAATGAAAACTCTTTCATTCAATCCTCACAACCCTGAGATGGAAAAACTTTGAACCCCACTTCACGAAGGTCCAGAGAAGGTATGCAAATTGGCTAAAGTCACACAGCAAGCTAGTAGGATGAGACTCAGTTCTATCATTTTGGCTACATCATGCTCTCATTTACTCATTCAAAAAATATTAATCAACTGCAATTCTGCTAGGAGCTAGAGCTAGAGCTGAGAATAAGACAAACAATGGAGCTTCCCCTCCTGTGTGAGCTACAGAGGAGAGAGAGGAAAGGACGCGCTCATTCATTGGGAAGGTACTTGGCTCTGGGCCCTGAGTCCTGGGTAGGCTGACCCGTCGTACTGTTTTAACAGGACAGAAAACAATGGTGCTGTCCCGTGTCAGACGGCACGTCTGGTCAGCCTACTGACACCGGGACTTTCACCCAGTGAGACTAGGCTGCCCAGACAGGACAGGGCTGTTTTCTGTCCCATTTAAAATGGTCCATCTGGTCAGCCTCCTGGATGACAAGCCCTACTGGACGTCTGCTGCCACTTCTTTGCCACTCCCCAAAATGCCTCCTCTAACTCGTGTGAACCAGCTGTTCAAAAAAGTGC
>PVKE010001819.1:46535-92320 GCA_004027555.1 Craseonycteris thonglongyai
AAAAAAAAAAAAAAAAAAGTGCATCCTTTGCTCTTCCTCTCCTGCCAGCCTTTAATCCTGCCTCATGGACCCCATCTCCTAAATATCTTGAAAGGGGCTACTTCTCTTTGCCAACTGCTGACTTCCCTGGACCAGGGTTGACAATCTTTTACTTAAAGGGCCAGAGTGTATTCTAGATTGCAGCTCAAAAGGCAACTTGCAGGATATTACATATGTACATGACCACTTAAAATGCAATCATTTAGGAGATGCCTGGGTAGCTCAGCAGATTGAGTGTTTGCCTTGCAACCTCAAGGTTTGGATATTGAATCCCGGCCCCAACCCATGCAACCCAACATGCTGAACTGCGGTGGGCAACCAGTAACCTCTGGGATGGCAGCCAAGTTTTTGCTTCCCATAGGGGAGGCTCCCAGTTTGGCTCCACCCCAAGCAGCACCCACATCCACCTGTGTGGAATAAAATCATGTCAAAAAACTAATGATGTACAACTATAGAGGCTGCACTGGGCCCTCCCCTCTTCTCTCTCTCTCTCTGTCTCTCTTTTGCTCTCTCACCTCTCAAACAATAGAATAAATCTTTAAAAAAATGTAATCATTTTAAAATGTAAAACCATTCTTACCACCTGGACTGTGCAAGTACAAAAACAATCAGTCAGCTGAATTTGGCCCATGAGCTGTAATTTGGTAACACCTGATCTAGATTGTGAATGCTCTATGCCTCCACACCCCAAACACAGTAGATACCTCAACTGCAGCCACAGGGACCTTTAGCACAGATTGGACCTTGTCACTCCCCTACCCAAACCCTTCCTAGGGCTCTCCTTTGCTCCCAGGATAAGGGATAAGGTAGCACCTCCTACTACTGGCAGCAGTGGGCCCAGACCCCTTTTCTCTGCTGCCCTCCCTCTAGTCTTCCAAGCCCAGGGTGATTTTGACTTCTGTGCCGCCCCTGACATTCCCAGGCTCCTGGGCCACAGGTCTGCAGGGCTGAGGTGGGCACAGCCGGTCAGATGCACTTCTGTTCACAAAGTTCACACAAGGCATGCCAAGTGTGAGGTCCCTTATCTCCTGTGATCCAGAGGCCACAGCCTACCTGGCTCTGGGCCCCCAGCGCCCTTTGGCCAGGAGGCAGCACCTATAACCTGCCTTGGGTGGAGCCCCCCTCCCCCTGCTTGCTCCGCAGCCTCCTGGCCCACACCTCCTCCCAAGCCCTCTGCCCTTTCTCCTCCCTCTGCCTCCTCCCCTCTTTTCCTTGGCAACGGGAGAGGCCCAGAACTTCTGATCTACAACCTTAGGCATTTAAGTCACTCATTTCTCTGGTCATCTGTGTAAGGGGGATAACCAGGGATACTTAAAATGTTTAACAACCCTTACTTAGGATGGAGACACAGATCAACATAAGGGATGCTAAAGGCTACTCTACTGGCAGTGAATCTTTTAGCTGCAAATTTGGGGGGATGGGTGTGCGTGGATGTGTAATCACTATGGACCAGCCTGTACAAAGTAAGTCCATATTTTAGCACCAGTATCGTGGCGTCTGTACAGGCTGAACACCAGCTTTGGGAGTAGCACCAGATTAAATGAGGAATCTACATACTCGTAGTCACTCTCTCTTCCCAATCCTCAGTCCTGGACCCTCCTCAAAAATGTTCCCTTCAGCAAAGTGGGAGTTTCTACAAGTGTGCAAGCGTTCACTGTGGAAAAGAGAACTTTCTGTGTGATCCCAGCCAGGGGCATGACAGGGCAGAGTAAGCACATCTCTTTGTTTCACCTCTTGACAGTCCTGTAAAGTCAGTGTTGTTATTCCCATTCTGCACACGATGAAACTGAGGACAGGAGAGGTCAGGTACAGGTCTACCAACGGCACACAGCTGGTCATTTATCCAGCAGGAGCCTGGTATGCCACTTGCTCCCCAGTCTGCTTTGAGCCTGCACCTTCTCTCCTCCCGCTGCCTCTCCCCTGCCTCTCCCCACACTCTACCTCCCCATCCAACCCTTCAGCTTCCTCCTCTGAAAGGAAGGAAATCCATCCATCTCCTCTGAATAGCGTGAGGTTCTCTACAATTGCCTACATCAGGCCTGGGCTGTTTCAAGGCAAAGGTTACTTCTCATTGTCTCCAAGTGTGGCAGTCTATTACCTAATACCACCTCAATTGTGAAAAGCTGATTCTTGCCTCTAGCAGCTATACACGGGCTTGTGAAAAATGTGTTTCTTTGACGTTTAGCTGCCTAGCTGCTTGGCCCTAGCATATGTGGCATCTGCTATGCTTTTTTCTTAATTCAGGTGGTCACCCGAAAATTGCTTGGCAGTTCACTGGTGGGCCATGATCTCTGTCTTACCCAGCCCTGGCCTAGGTCCTTCCCCACACCACAGGCAGCCTAAGGCAGGGGCTCTGTCTGAGGACTAAGGTAGAACACAGCCCAGGATAGCTATGTAACCTGCCCAAAGGCAAAGGTGGTGACTTCTACCCTACGGTATCCCCACACCCAACCACGCCCTCCACAGGTCTCTGGTCAGGGCCCTGAGCACAACAAAACCCCCTCAGGACCAGCATCTTTCCACCATCAGTGACAGCTTCCACCTGGAGGAGCAGGGACCCATGGTCTTCCCTTACCCCAGTCCAGCACACCTTACCCAGGGCCAAGAAGGAGAAGACCCACTGCAGGACCGCGAGGGTCTGCAGCCTGCGCTCCCATGACACAAACAAAGGTGCGAACTTCACCATGGTGGTTCCTCCGTCGGCTCTGGAGTCTTCTCTGAGCACTGCTGTGGTTAGAAGTACCACTGGTTCCTGCCGGTGGAACTTGTGTAAGCCTTTGTGGGTGGAGGAAAACGTGCCCTGCCCAGCCCAACCCTAAGGCCTCCTGCCCCCACCCTGGCAGGGAATTATTTCCTAAAGAAACCTTTGAATCTAGTTGCCCTGGGTGCAGCTAAAGAAAGGAGGAAGAGAAGGAAGTATACAGCCCTTACTCAGGGCATGCAGCTGCCTTCTCAGGCAATGCCTTATCTGCAGGATCTCCTTTCTCTGGTTGCTTGAATCTTGCCCTTCACTTAGCAGGGGAAGCCTCCAAGCAAAACACAATCCTGTCCTTTTCCCACCTATCCAAAGACCTGGCTCCAATCATTGTCTCCTCTCTTCTTACATGTCCCTTGCTCCCCCTCCACAAATATGCAGCAATAGCTTTCATCTAAAACTCCCTCAGCCCCACCAGCTCCTCTACTTCTTGCCCCATTTCACAGCAAAACTCTTGGAAGACCTTTCTGTATTTCATTTCTTCACCTCCCATTCTGCACCCCCAACCCCCAAACCCTAACCCCGCCCCCCCCACTGTTCCATACCTCAGACACCACAATTCCACACAACTGCCCTTGACAAGTTCACCGATGCCCTTCACGTTGTTAAATCCAGTGGTCAAGTCTCAGATCTCATTTTGACCTATCAGCAGCCTTAGACACAGCTGATCACTCCCACCTCCTTGAAACTACTTGGCCTATGGACATCCTACTCTCATCGTTCTTCCTTCCCCTTGGCCGCTCCTTGGTCTCCTTTATGAGTCTTATCCTTTATTACAAGTTTGAGTGGCCTCCTGCCCTCCTAGTCCTTGGACCTTCTCTCTTCTCTCCACTTTCACTTCCTTGAAGACCTCATTCAGGTTCATGGTCTTGTGTGTTCTATTTACACAGTTAAAACTTCTATTAGGTTGGTGCAAAAGTAATTGTGGTTTTGAACCATGAATTTTAAATCATTATAATTAGGCTCAAACACAGCTTTATTAATCAAAATAGGAACTATTACAATCAACACATTTTTGCCAATGAGAAAGACATTTGTGTATTCCTATAACATAAAAATTTGTGTTTCAGGATTTGATGAACTCTTGGAAAGTTTTCTCTGCAACCTGCTGGTTGTGGAAGCGTTTTCCCTGCAAAAAGGTGTCAAGATGCTTGAAGTAGAGGTGGTCGGTTGGCAAGAGATCAGGTGAATGTGGCAGAGGAGGCAAAACTTTGTAACCCAATTCATGTAACTTTTGAAGCGTTGGTTGTGTGATGTGCGGTTGGGCGTTGTCATGAAGAAGAACTAGGCCCTTTCCATTGAGCAATGCTGACTGTAGGTGTTGCAGTTTTTGGTGCATCTCATCGATTTGCTGAGCATACTTCTCAGATGGAATGGTTTCCTTAGGATTCAGAAAGCTGTAGTGAGGGGAAGCTGGGATGGCTCAGCAGGTTAAGCGCTTGCTTTGCAGCCCCAGAGCCCGAGGATCAAACCCCGGCCCCGACACACGCGGACCCATATGCTGAGCTGGGCTGTGCCCCCAGTTCAGCTCTTGCTGGGGCCTATGCGGGAGGTTCCTGGCCCAGTTCCTGCCCTGCACAGCCCTGTGCCCACCTGTGGAGTGAAACTATATGGAAAACTAATGTCAACTATGAAGACTGCTCTGGGCCCTCCCCCTTTTCTCTGTCTCTCTCTGTCTGCCTCTCTCTCTCTGTCAAAAACAATAAAAATAAATCTTTAAAAAAAAAAAAGAAAGCTGTAGTGGATTAGACCTGCAGCAGACCACCAAACAGTGACTGTGACCTTTTTTTTGGTGCATGTTTGGCTTTGGAAAGTGCTTTGGAGTTTCTTCTCAGTCCAATCACTGAATTGGTCATTGCCAGTTGTTTAAAATCCACTTTTCATTGCATGCCACAATTCTATTGCCAAATGGTTTGTTGTTCTTGCACTGAATAAGAGAAGAGGGCACTTCAAAATAATGATTTTTAAACAATTTCAGTCAGCTCATGAGGCACCCACTTATCGAACTTTTTCATTTTTCCCATTTACTTGAAATGCTGAATGAGAATGGTCGACATTGAATATTTGGGCAACTTCTCTTGTAGTTGTAAGAGGATCAGCTTCGATGATTGCTTTCAATGGGCTGTTGTCAACTTCTGATGGCTGGTCACTATGCTCCTCATCTTCAAGGCTCTTGTCTCCTTTGCAAAACTTCTTGAACCACCACTGCACTGTATGTTCAGTAGCAGTTCTTGGGCCAAATGCATTTGTTGTTGATGTTGCGAGTTGTCTTTGCTGCTTTATGATTCATTTTGAACTCAAATAAGAAAATTGTTTGAATTTGCTTTTTGTCTAACATTATTTTTATAGTCTAAAGTAAATATAAAATAAGCAGCAAGTAATAAGTCAATAGCAAAAAAGCATATAGTGAGAAATGTGCATTAAAATGTATAACCACATTTATTCAAGAATGTATTCCAATATCAAACGGCAAATTTCAACAACTCAAAAACTGTAATTAGGTTTGCATCAACCTAGTAAATATGTATCTCCAGCTCTACTTCCCCTTGGGGATCCAGACTTGACTATCTAAGTGACTATTTCAAATCTTCACTAGAAAGCCTACTCGGCACCTCCATCATAACGTGTCTGAAACTGAACTTGGTTTCTATTCACCTGCTCATACTAGCTTTTCCTCTGCTCTTTGGCTTCTCAGTAAAGGGTATCTCCATTGACCTGGTTCTTCAGGCTAAAACCTTAGAGTTACACTAGATCTTTCTGTTCCTCTTCATCCACATCTACCAGTTCTCCTAAATCTCCCCCCTTTTTTTATATGTACACTTTAAATTGAAATATGTCATATGTGCACAAATCTTAAGTGTACAAAGTACCGTAATGCACTTTCACAAAGTGAACACACTTGTATCACTACTGTTCTCAACAAGAAATAGAAGATGAGCAACACCCCTGTGTCCTTGCCAGCCGCTGTGCTCTGCCTGTAGGTCACCACCAGCCTTGTCTCTGCTTTTAAATATTATAAAAAGTGAATCTTAGGGATGCTGGAATAGCTTAACAGGTTGAGCACTTGCCTTGCAACCATGAGGTCCAAGGATCAAATCCCATTTCCAGCCCTTGCAGACCCATATAATGAACTGCTATGCAATTGGTAACTACCAGGATGGCAGTGAAAGTTCTCGCCTCCCATGCAGGAGGCCCCCGGTTTGGTTCCCACCCTATGCAGCCCCACATCCACCTGTGCAGAATAAAACTATATTACAACTAATAATGTACAACTATGGAAACTGTTCTGGGTCCTCCCCCCTTCTTTCTCTCTCTCTCTCTCTCTCACCTTTGCTCAAACAATAAATCTTAATTAAAAAAAAAAGTGAATCTTACACTATGTACTCTGTTGGAACTGGCTTCTTTGGCTCAAGATTATATTTTTGACAGTCATCCAAATTGTATTTGTAGTACCTTTGTTCTCATTTCCATATGGGTTTCATTGTGGAAACCTGCCGTGATTTATCCTTTACTGCTTAGAGGCACTTGGGTTGTTGCCTTTACTTGGTTATTATGAATTGTGCTGCTATGGGCATTCTCTCCTTCTCTCCCAGTTTTATTGAGAAAAAATTGATATATACCATTGTACAGTCATACCTTGATACTTAACTACTTTGAAACTTATCAAATTTGGTACTTAATGGATTTTGACATGAAAATTGTGTCCCAGTACTCATCATTTGTTTGATACTTGACACACAAGCTAAAACTTGCTGGTGTCCATTGTCTCGTGACTCACTACCCTTTCCAGCTGAAACAAGGGGTCACACGTTAGTCACATGGTAGCTCTTGCCCTGTGCACATCCCTTGCAGTCTTATCTTAGTATCTGTGATCATTTCGTGTATTTTTAGTTTGGGAATACATTAAATTTACATGATTCCTTACAAAAAAAAATGTGTTTGGTACTCGTCGTGCCCTGGTGAACCAATTAATGATGAGAACCAAGCTACCACTGTATACGTTTAAGATGTATAGCATAATGATTTGATTTACATGTATGTGAAATGATTACCATAACAGGTTTAGTTAACATCCACCATCTCATGTAGATACCATAAAAAGAAAAGAAAAAAAGTTACTCTTGTGATGAAAATGCTGAGAATCTACTCCCTTAACAACTTTTCTGTATATCATACAGCAATGTGGGTGGTCTGTGCCTGTCTCTTGGTTCATATGTGTCTACATTTCTGTTGAGTATGTACCTGGGAATAGAACTGCTGGGTCTCCTGGCATAAAGCCATACAGTTTTCCAAAACTGTTATACAGATTTATACTTCCACAAGTGCTATGTGAAATTCCGGTTGCTCCACATCCTCCTCCACATTTCAAGCATTTTAGTGTGTAGAGGTACTTCATTGTGGTTATATTTTTTCTAATGCCTAATGAGGGTGAGCTCATTTCAATATGTTTATTGGCCATTTGGATATTATTTTCTGTGAAGTTCTTTTTTTTTTTTAAGATTTATTTTTATTGTTTTTTGACAGAGAGAGACAGAGAGAAGGGGGAGGGCCCAGAGTAGTCTCCATAGTTGACAGCATTCATTTTCCATATGATTTCACTCCACAGGTGGGCACAGGACTGCGCAGGGCAGGAACTGGGCCGGGAGCCTCCCGCATAGGCCCCGGCAAGAACTGAACTGGGGGCACACCCCAGTTCAGCATATGGGTCCACATGGGCCGGGGCCGGGATTTGATGGGGCTGCAAAGTGAGCACTTAACCCACTGAGCCATCCCAGCTTCCCAATATTCTGTGAAGCTCTTGATCTAGTCTTTTGTTGATTTCAGTATCTCTTGCTTAAAAAGCTGCTTTCCCTCCCCAAAGTCAGCCTCCCTGGTTTACTCTGCCATTAGCTATCTTACTGGTCTCTCTGTCACTATGCCCATTCTCCCTCCCACGGTCTCAACACAGCTAGGACAAAGAGTATGTGAATGCTCAAGTTGGGAGTAGTGCCAAACTGTTTTCCAAAACAGTTGCACCAATTTGCATTCTCACAAGAAAGAGGCATATGAGAGATCTGATAGGTGCATATGTGTTACTGGGTTCAGGCACTCCTTGACACCTCCAAAAATTGAGAAACAAGATCAGTGAAAAGTAGTTTTATTCAAAAATGCCAATGTTCTGGGAGCATGGTGACCATCTCTTTGTTTCCTGCATGGCCAAAAAATGTTATAGACTCATAAGAGGCAGAATAAAGGAGAGGGGGAGGTGGCCCAGCAATTCCTGGGTGATTTGAAAAAGAAGAAAAAGAAAAGGAGCTTCCCATTGGTTTCAGGAATTAGGGTGGATCTTGCACAGATGCTGAAAATACTTTTTCCAAGTCAATACAGGCATTGAAACTGGTGTGTATAGTGAGCAGTAACTGATATGCGTAGTATGCAGTCATTGAAGCTGCATTAAGGAAGGAAACAAAGAAAAAAAAGTTTTAAAAGGTTTTAAGCTAAATTGATAAAAAATTGAGGCTGTTAGGATGTTAGATTCTCTATCTGAAAATAGAGAATACAGTGTCACTCTTACAGTCCCTGCTGTCTTTTGTTCATTTTATTTCTATAAAATTGAGAAGATAGTTAGCAAAACTTTGGCAGACAGGGAGGCCTTGGTTACCATAATGCCCACATCTAAGGAATGTGAACCTAGGGCTTCTGGAGCAAGGTGACCAGGTACTGAAAGACAAGATAAAGGGCTGCCAAGGTCAATGACACCCAGACCCCCTTCAGCAAGACAATCCCATCAACCCGGCATAACATCTGGGGATCAGGGTTAATGATAAATTCCAGAATTTTGTTTTTTTGTTTAAAACTCACTTAAGTAAACCATCCAGGCATGTCAACCAAAAGATAAAAACAAACCCTTAGGTACAATAAAAGTTATAAAAACAGTAAGTCACTTGTAGTCATAGAGTGGGCATTCCACTTTCGGGTGTCCCCTCTTGGCTTAGAGAGCTTTCATTCTTTCCAATAAACTTCTGCTTAACTGTCCCTGTGGAGTGCGCATCCTCATTCTTTGAGTGCATGAGACAAAGAACCTCAGATGGCCAGAAACAATTTTCCTGTTTCAAAATCAGTAGTGTTGCAAGAAACGATGACCACTCTTGCTACTTCCTGCTGAGAGTGAGGCATTGTCCCAGCCTATTGGAACCAGAGTTCCTTGCTATTTTATTATTGCCAGGAGGGGCTATGGGGGGACTGTAAGAGAGTAAATTGGCCCATTTGGCCAAGCGGCTGCTGGCATGGCTTGTCATTCTAGAGATGAAACTGCTGTGTTCCAGATGATACTAAAGACAGGCCTAAGATTAGCAGTCCAAGAATTGACAATAGAGTTATTTTCCCTTTCTCCCCAGAGGAACCTGGGGAAGAAGAGAGCCAAAAGGACTAAAGTCACATGGATGCATTCAGTGGGGATCCCAGGTAGAGCACAAGAAAACTAGATCTAAAATAGGGTTAAGAGGAAGGCAGTAATTACCAAGTCCAGGAGTCATCAGTACTTACCAGTCAGTTTGAAGAGGAGCTTAAGGTCTTCAGTTGGCTCATAGGAACAGGAATGACAGTCCTCTCTGGGGGAGTCCTGTGGAGACTTAAATGAAACAGGTTTGATCCAGGGGAAGTGGACCCAGCCACTGACTGTATAGCTTGGCAGCAGTTGGAGGGCTGACTGTGTAAGGTCCCTCTTATTTAGGAGCTAACTGGTCCATCAGGGACCCCTCGCTCCAGGATTTTAACAATACTTGGTCCCCTGACTTTGCAGGGCTGCTACGTGTAAAGGGTCTGCCTTGTGGGGAGGTGCTGGTCCCCATACTTCCTGAGTGCCTGCTGAACCTCTCCCAAGTTAATAATATAGGAAATAACAGAATTGAGCTCGAGTCTAAAGTAATGGGCAGCAATTAGAGCCAGGGCTCAGAGGTCTCCTGACAAAACTTTCCCAGAGTTTTTTCAAACATCTAATTGGCTCGTTCTACATTTTCTCTAAGATAGGCTATTGGCAAAGAACAGCCTGGATATGAGCCCAAATCTAGAGGCTCTATCCCTACAACTGAGAGGGTTTCAGAGGAAATAGGTCCAAAGTAAGCAGTAAAGACAGAGTAAGGAGGGGGGTCAGGGCGGGGCAGGATGACGGTGGGTTGAGCACTCACCTTGCAGCCCTAGTGTCTGAGAATTGAATCCCAGCCTTGGCCTGTATGGACCCACATGTGAACTGGGGTGTGCTTCCTATGTGAGAAGCCCCCAGTTTGGATCCTGCCTGGGCTTTCCATGTGGGAGGTCCCGGCCTGGTTCCCACTCTGCACAGCCCCACGCCCACCTGTGTAGAATTCAACTATAGCGAAAACTGATCACCTACAATTATGGGGATTACTCTGCACCTTCCCCATTCTCTCTGTCTCTCTGTTAAAAAAAAAAAAGTGGTTCCCATATCAATCAGGAAATTAACAGGCTTACCTGCCATGTCAAGGGTCACCCATGTGAAACAAGATAGTTAATAAAAAGTTAGGTAGTTGGGAAAGCTGGGATGGCTCAAAAGGTTAAGCGCTCACTTTGAAGCCCCGGGGACTGAGGATTGAATCCCAGCCCCAGCCCATGTGGACCCATATGCTGAACTGGGGTGTGCTTCCCATACGGGAGGCCCCCAATTCGGTTCTCACCCACCCACCCTGGTTTGGTCCCCGGCTCGAGGGGGCGTGCCTCCCACACAGGAGGCCCCCAGCCCAGTTCCCACCCACCTGTGTGGAATAAAACCATGTTGAAAACTGATGAGGTACAACCATGGAGACTGCTCTGGGCCCTTCCCCTTCTGTCTCTCTCTGTCAAAATCAATAAAATAAATCTTTAAAAAACGGTTAGAGGGGAATATGGGATGGCTCAGTGGGTTAAGCGCTCACTTTGCAGTGCCGGGGACCAGGGATCGAATCCCGGCCCCGGCCCATGCGGAACCATGTGCTGAGCTGGGAGCTCGCCCAGTTCAGTTCTCTCTCTGTCTCTCTGTATCTCTCTCTCTCTCTGTCAAAAATAAAAATAAATAAAAAAAATATTTAAAAAAAAAAAAGTTAGAGGGGGAAGCCAGGATGGCTCAGTAGGTTAGGCGCTCACTTTGCAGCTCTGGGGACCGAGGATCAAATCCCCGCCCCGGCGCATGCGGACCCATATGCTGAACTGAGGAGTGCCCCAGTTCAGTTCTCACCGGGGTGAGAACCTGGCCCAGTTCCTGCCCTGTGCAGCCCCGCCCACTTGTGGAATGAAACTATGTGGAAAAACTGATGATGTGCAACTATGGAGACTGTTCTGGGCCCTCCCCCTTCTCTCTGTCTCTGACTCTGTATCTCTCTCTCTCTGTCAAAAACAATAAATAAATCTTAAAAAAAAAAAAAGGTTAGGTAGTCAAGAAATTTCTTGGTAAGCCATGGTGACCTTAATAAGAATGCAGTGAGCACAAAAGCCAGGTCAGCTGGACACTAGCAAGATGCCAGCACTCCCTAGGCTTCACAGCTCCTCCCCCAGGTGGAACAGATTTAGGCCCCTAGGAAGTAAAACTTGCAGGAAGATTAACATACAGGTGCCCATAGCTGTACTCCAGGACGTAGACATAACCTATGTAAGAAGTAGTTTTAGTCTTAGCTGTGGGCATTCTACTTTCCGGTGTCCCCTTCGTAGGGGAAAATGACCCCTCTTTAAACAGCCCCTCTTGAAGCCCACTAAACTTTGTGCTGCCTTTTTCAGCTTCTAGTTTAATCATTCTTTCTAATCAAGAACAGACGGCGTTTAGATTGGAGTGGCCCCTGCCCACAGTATTAGCTGACTGCTTTGAAACCGGATTCCCTCCTCTGCTTGGTGGTTATAGACACTGTCTTTTCCAGGCCATTCTGAAACTAGCTCCTGGTCAAATAATGTCCTAGGGATAACCAATTAAGCCAGAGGGTGGGCCACAGACCCTGAGGGGTTAAGATGAGTTTTCTCTCACAAGATCATCCTGCATAGATATTTCTGGGGTCTGCTTTACAAACTGATGTTTTTAATGGTAATTAATCCAACCTATCTCCCCTGGCTTAGAAACACTGGGGAATGGCTCATACCAATCTACCTCATTTGAAGAACTGAACAAGACCTGCTGGGTGTGAGATAGGATAGTTAGCAAAACTTAGGCAGTTAGGGAGGCCTCAGTAACCCTAACGCCCATATCTAAGGGATGTGAACCTAAGGCTTCTGGAGCAAGGTGACCCAGGTACTGAAAGACAAGATAAAGGACACCAAGGCCAATGACACCCAGACCCCCTTCAGCAAGAAAGACAATCCCATCAACCAGGCATATCACCTGGAGATAAGGGTTAACAGTCAAACCCAGAACTTTGGTGGTTTGTTTTCAAAACTCACTTAAGTGGATCATCCAGGCGTGTCAACCAAAAAGATAAAAGCAAAGCCTTAGGTATAATAAAATATATAAAACAGTGGCTTATAGTCATAGCGTGGGTATTCCCCCCCATTTCACTTAGAGCTTTCCTTCTTTCAGTGGGCATTCCACTTTCGGGTGCCCTCACTTTCAGGTGTCCCCTTTCCTTCTTTGCAATAAACTTCTGCTTAACCTTTCCCGTGGAGTCTGTGTCCTTATTCTTCAAGCGTGTGAGACAAAGAACCTCAGATGCCCTGACAATTTTCCTGTTTCAGATGGACCCCAAGACCCTCTCCCTTTTAGCCTCGTTAGGGTGAGAGCTCTGTGACTCCCCAATAGGCAGGGGCCACGGAAGTAGGTATGGAAGAAGAGACCTTCGTCCCCTCAATTTCCCACAGAGATTTAAGGGGGTCACGTCTTTCAAAGGAAAGGCTAGGTAGGCAATTAGAATAGGGGGATCTCAGAACCCCTCCCATAGAGCCTGCATCGCCAGGAGTTACTGCCCTGCTCTCACAAGGCCCCGCCCCAGATTACACAACCACAAGGGAGGTAAGCTGGTAAGAGGAAGATTGAGGGTGCAGAAATGCCCATTGGTTTGAACCAGTTGCTAGCGCCTGTTAAGTAAGAGTCCTAATGACCTTCAATCACCTAGGACTCATTATACCATCATTGTGAGTATCGCATATGCCTGGAAGTTCATTAATAAATATCATTATAACAGACTGAATTCTGGGAAGGAACATGCACACTGAGTCCTAATGACCTTCATTTCACCCAGGGCTCACTATATCATCATTGTAATATCATACATGTGCCTGGAAGTTCATTAATATTACAGATTGAATTCTGGGAAGGAACATAAGCAGTATAAAAAGTGATGTAATGTGACCCCTGTCAATCAAGACTGTCAATCAGAAGACCCCACACCCAAAAGGGTGTTGCCTTTTCCCAAGGAAAGGCAATAATAACTGCTCAGACCCTTGTAATCTGCCACCTCCTCTTGCTCACGGCCTTCTTCCTGGTCTTGGAAGTGTATTTTCTCTACTCTAAGCTTCTCTTTCACCCCTGTATTTCAGTGTCTCGCTCAGTTCTGTGTTTGGGATGCCAAGAACCTAGACACAGTAATGGGGAGGACTCCATTCCCTGGTAACATCCTTTCATCAGAGAGCTTTGTCTTTCCATTCAATAAACTTTGCTGCTTAACCTTTCCACTTGGGTCCCTGTCCTCATTCTTTGAGTGCATGAGAGCACGAACGCTGGACATGCACTGTGATTTCTCTCCATAGTCTTCTTGGAAGCCACTGGAGGCCTCAGGCCACATCAGACAATCACAGACATTTGCAGAGTTGCTTCATGCTCCCTTCAGAATAAGGGATAATCCCTCTTCCAGTGTCCTAATTTGCACAGCAGCCAAGGCTGCTTTGGAGGATTAGGACACTCCTTACCGTACGTACTCTAGTGGTTTAGACTTGCAAATCTAAAGCAGACTCTTTTATCTGGTGTTCCTTTTCTGGGGTTGCCAGGGTGGCCCTGAGGTGGCTTTGGACTTGGTCTGTCTATGATCGCAGCCAAAAGTCTGGCCTGTCTCTGATCTTGTTTCTAATCTTGCTGTTCCTTTCTTTCCTCGTTTTCCCTGTCTTGGTTGGTAAAGACATTCAAACAAATTTCCTGGACTTCCTTAGGATCTGAGCCTCCTTATCAGGGATGCAAAAGTAAATCAGAATTACTATAACACCCTGTTAGGTTAGGGAAAACATCAGGCCAAGTTTAATGTATTTAACGCTAAACTTAGCCATGTTTTTGGTAAAAATGGTCAAATTGTTCTTTACACTGGCTTATATCTGACATGAGAAGGGCACATAAACTCCAGCAGTCCTGAAATACAGAAGTTTACATAATTATTAGCAAAACTTTGTCACTATTGTGGAGATTTAGTTTTTCTTAAGATAATGTAAAACATAGAAAATTATTCTGATGACACATAATTGCAGAAACTTTTTTCATAATATCAGTAGCAGACCAATAGTCCAAGAAATTGTCATACTTAGAGAGAAAAACTCAGTTCTCATTTTGTACCAGCTTACTTTTGATATTTAAATTTACTTATTCAATTAATTATATTTAGTTTAACCATATGTAAAATTTTCTCAAGATTTTTCTTTGCAAACCTACAATTTTCCCAGTCCCTTTTTGTTTGTATTTCCTCACTTATTCAGAAATAATCATCCGTAGGACAAACTATCTTTCAGTTCCTTCAAAAATGTATTTCCATACCCTATACCTTTCTTGAAGACATGATATGGGCCAAGTGAAAGAGCTCCTCTTTATAGGAATTTCTAGTCTCCTTTTCCCTAGTTCCTCAGCTCCCCAGTTTTACCTTTTTGTAGTCCCTAGTCTTTTTTTTTTTTTTAAGACTTAATTTTATTGTTTGAGAAAAGGTGAAAGAGTCAGAAGGCCCAGAGCAGTCTCCATAGTTGTATATCATTAATTTCGACGTAGCTTCATTCTACACAGGTGGATGTGGGGCTGTGCAGGGCAGGAACCGAACTGGGGCCTCCCGCATGGGAGGTGAGAGCCTTCACTGACATCCCCAGTTACCAGATATGCCACAGTTCAGCACACAGGCCTGCATGGGCCCAGGTCAGGATTTGATACCCAGACCTCATGGTTGCAAGCCAAGTGCCAACCTATTGAGCTATCCCAGCATCCCTAGTCCTTAGTTTTTTGTTTATTTTGTTTTGTTTTTAAGACTTATTTTTAATGTTTTTGACAGAAACAGAGAGAAGGTAGAGGGCCCAGAGCAGTCTCCATAGTTGCACATCATTAGTTTTCTACATGGTTTCATTCCACAGGTGGGGGCGGGGCTGTACAGGGCAGAAACCAGGGTAGAACTGAACCAGGGGGAGGCTTGCCCCTTGAGAACCAAACTGGGGCCATACCCCAGTTTAGCATATGGGTCCCCAGGGGCCAGGGCCAGGGTCAGGATTCAGTCCTCGGACCCTGGGGCTGCAAGGTAAGTGCTCAACCCTTGGAGCCATCCTGGCTTCCCGCCAGTCCATAGTCTTTTTTTTTTTTTTTTTTTTTAAGATTTATTTATTTTTTATTGTTTTTGACAGAGAGAGAGACAGACAGAGACAGAGACAGAGAGAAGGGGGAGGGCCCAGAACAATCTCCATAGTTGCACATCATTGGTTTTTCCACATAGTTTCATTTCACAGGTGGGCGTGGGGCTGCACAGGGCAGGAAATGGGCCGGGGTCTCACCCCGGTGAGAACTGAACTGGGGGCACTCCCCAGTTCAGCATATGGATCCACACGGGCCGGGCCAGGGATTCAATCCTTGGTCCCCAGAGCTGCAAAGTGAGGGCTTAACTTACTGAGCCATCCTGGCTTCCCCAGTCCCTAGTCTTAATCACCCTCTTAATCAGTTTTCCCTGGATTGTTCCTAACCTGAAACATGGAATGTCTCCTACCTCCTGCTTTAGATAATTACCCTGAAACTTGTGACTCATGTTCCCCTGTGTGCTGACAGTAATCATTGTGGCCCAGCATTCTTTACAGAAGACCCTTTGGACCCAGCTCTTGGGGGCCATCAGCATACAAATGATGCCCCAATGAAGCTTTCAGCCCATCCCAGCTGAAGAAGTCAATACAGCCTCAGATGGATCTTGAGACTCCTTTCTCCCATTTAGATCAGATAGGGCAAGAGTTCCTGGGTCCCCAATAGGTAAGGAGAGTGACCACACTCAGCAGGAAGCAGATACAGAAGAGACCTCCCATCCCTCAACTTCCCATAGAAATCTTTGTAGATCACACCTCTCAAGAGGAAAGTGAGATAGGCAGATAGAATAGGGGATCTTGGGGCCCCTTCCATGGGACCCACTTTGCTGGAATAGTTGCCACCCTGATACCACCCTTATTCCAGTTATCCCTGCCCCAAGTTAGGCAATCGCAGGAGGAAACTGCAGGAAAAATCAACTAACACAGGGAAGTTATAGGGTACAAAAAAATCCCACCAGTTTAAACCATTCACTAACACCTGTGCAATAAGATTTATAATGACCTTCATTTCACCTAAACCTCATTATACCATCATTATAATATCATATATATGCCCAAAAGTTCATTAATATCATTATAACAGATTAAATTCTAGGAAGAAACCTGATAGTTAAAAGAAGGTGATGTAATAGACCCCTGTCAATCAAAAATGTCTATCAATCAGCCCCACAACCAAAAAAGGTATGACCCCTTCTAAGAAAAAAATAAGAACTACCAAGGCCTCTTTAGTCGGGGCCCTTGAGCCACTCTTTTACTGGGGCCCACTCCCACTTCTCAGGAGTGTACTTCTACTTCTAATAAACTATTCTTTCACCCCTGTATTTTGTAGTGTCTCACTCAATTATTTGTTTGGGATATCCAGGACTTGGTCTCCACACCGAGAAAGGCCCATTCTCCCATAACAGACATACATCATTTTTATATTAATTAGAATTCATAACCTTTGGAACCGTAATTTTTACTGACAGCTAAAAAGCAAGCAGCCAGCATCTCCACTGGCAAATCCACAAATATACTTTGCAATCTTTAGAAGCATAAGTTGTTATTTTTTTAAAGATATAACATTTTATTGTTTGAGAGAAGGTGAGAGAGAGAAGGGGGGAGGGGGAGGAGCAGTCTCCACAGTTGTACATCATTAGTTGTGACATGGTTTCATTCCACACAGGCAGATGTGAGGCCATGTGGGGCAGGAACCAAACTGAGGGCGTCCACACATGGAAGGCAAGAACCTTCACTGCTGAGTCATCCTGGTGGTTACCAGTTAGAGGCATAGGCTCTTAAAAAAAAAAAGTTAACCCATCCTTAATATCAAATTTTCAAATTCTCAGATTACATGATCATGAAAAGTACTTGGGTCAGTTTTCATTTTTTGTTTTTTAATTCATTTTATTGTTTTTGATAGAGAGACAGAGAGAATGGGGAGGGCCCAGAGCAGTCTCCATAGTTGTACTATGGATTACTTTTCAACATGGTTTTCATTCCACACAGGTGGGGGTGGGGGGGGCTCGCCCTGGCAAGAATTGATCAGGAGGCCTCCCACATGGGAAGCACACCCCAGTTCAGCATACGGGTCCGCACAGGCCAGGGCCGGATTTCGATCCTTCGTCCCCAGGGCTGCAAAGCAAGCACTTAACCCGCTGAGCCATCCTGGCTTCCCCGATTTTTTATTATTTTAATTTATTTAAGCACTTAATCTATTTTTCTTCAAGCAAATCTTGAACAAACACAGATCTCAGAAATCACACATACAAATAAATAGAACCACCAACGACTGCTGAAAGGTTCTAAGATCTTCCAATTACCCCCAACAGTTTCAAGGGGGCTGGAAATAAAAGGGTGGGGGGTTGGCTTAACATATTGCATTTTAGGTTATTTTCAAGATCTTGAAAGTTACAGAGTTAGAAAAACCTTAAAATAATTTTATTTTTCACTAAGTAGCTGAAAATTGAGTTGGTGTTCAATTATACGTGGTCCACGAGACAAGGGGATTCCCCTTTTCTCTGAACTATCAGTTTACTTTGTCTTTTCAGAGTCCATCATAAAGGCTTGCACACTGGGGGAATCTGGAAAAGCTCAGCAGGCTGAGTGCTTGTCTTGTAACCAACCAAAAGGTCTGGGAATCAAATCCCGGCCCTGGTCTGTGCAAACCCATGTGCTGAACTGCTAACAGCTGGGATGGTGGCAAAGGTTCTCACCTTCCATGTGGGAGGCCCCCAATTTGGTTCCTACCCTGCGCAGCACCACATCCACCTGTGTGGAATGAAACTATGTCACAACTAATGATGTACAACTATGGAGACTGCTCTGGGCCCTCCCCACTTCTCTTGCTCTTTTCCATACCTTCTCAAACAATAAATCTTAAAAATAAATAAAGGAGTGCACATAAGAAATTTCATCTTGTTTTCTTGGCCTTTAACAAAACAGTTCTAATTGCTAGATAGTGTAATAGTTGAAAGACAAATTAAGGGGCCATCTATCCTCAGTAACTAATACATACATAGGCCAGACAGTACCAATTAGTCAATGTATGACCCAAGAGGGCTCTCAGGCTGTATAGACAGAGACCCTCATCAGCTTGGTGTTTAAGAAACAAGGGGATGATGGGATAGCTCAGCAGATTGAGTGCTTGTCTTGTAACCACACAGTCCAGGGTTCTATTCCTGGCCCCAGCCCATGCAACCCCATATGCTGAACTGTGGCACAACTGGCCCCACATCCACCTGTATGTAATGAAACCATGTCACAACTAGTGATGTACAACTATGGAGACTGCTCTGGGCCCTCCCCCTTCTCTCTCTCTCACACCTTCTCTCAAAACAATAAATCTTTTTTTTTTTTAAATGTACTTGACAGAGAGGGAGAGAGAGAGAGACAGATAGAGACAGACAGAGACAGACAGAGACAGAGAGAGAACTGAACTGAGGGCACTCCCCAGTTCAGCACATGGGTCCACACGGGCCGGGGCTGGGATTCGATCCTTGGTCCCCGGCGCTGCAAAATGAGCGCTTAACCCACTGAGCCATCCCCGCTTCCCCCAAACAATAAATCTTAAAAAAAATAAAAGAAAGAAAGAAAGAAAGAAAGAAAGAAAGAAAGAAAGAAAGAAAGAAAGAAAGAAAGAAACAAGGAAAAAAAGAAGGGAAGGAGGACAGATACAGGCTAGAAGCGAATGAAACAAGACCAATAAGTAACAACAAATAAGATCCAGAACCGAGTACTCACAGAACAAAATCCTCCTGAAATGAGGAGCTGGGGGTCAAAACCTGATCTCCAACCAATCCAGCACCACAGATTGGCCTCAGAGATGCCCAGATTGGTGCATAGCCCAGATGGCATAATAGCCCAGAACCAGTACCAGCGACTAGCCTAAGAGAGGCTTCCACTGTGGAGGCAATGAATTCCTGGTGCACTCTTCTGGTTTGACAGAGCCCAGACTAACTAACCCAGTTTCCAGATCCTAACTACCATTTTCTTCCCACCAGCCTAGGCTTTTATAGGTGGCTAATGCTAGGGGAGAAAAAGCCAGAAAAGTCACCAAGACAAAAATGTCTCGGCAGCTGTTGGAGCACTTCAGCAGCCCCTTCCTCGAGGCCAGCCTGCCACAAGCAGCTGTGACTTTGGACAAGCTGAGGGGCTCTATTCCCACTCCCTCCCAGGGTAGTGAGGAGGAGGGCTCACCATTCTGAGCAATAGCCCTTCGTGGTTCCCAATTTTGTTACTGGGTTCAGGTGCTGCTTGCCACCTCTAAAAATCAGAAACAAGGTTGGTGGAAAGAAAAGTAGGTTTATTCAAAATGCTGGCATTCAAGAAAGGCAGTGAAAATATAATATTAAAAAAAAAAAAAAAAAGAAAGAAAGGCAGTGGACTCTTGTCTCAAAGACTATATTTCCTGATCCTAGCAAGGCCAAAGGTTTTATAGGCCTGCAGGTTGGGGAGAACAAAGAAAGGCAAGGGGAGGTGGTTGGTCAGGCAGGCTCAAAGGCTGATAGTTGAGAAATCACTGCCCAGGGCTTGGTCAGCTTTGGAATAGTGTTATCTTAAACTCAGAACATGGATTCAGCACTCAGTTGCCTGAGGACTGAGAAATAACTGGGTTAATGAGGTATTTATAGCCTTAAGAAAAGGTACAAAGAAGAATCGTTAAACACAGAGAGAACAAAAATTATGAAGTGATTCAGGCTATAAGCTAAGTGGATTAACAAAGCAGGAGCTAAGTTATTGATTTCTTGAGTTTTCCCCTTACATTTCGAGACTATAAAATCTCTTGGCCATGCAGGAAACAGGAAGATAGGCTTTGGACAAGAGTCCACCATGGTCCCAGAATGCAGGCATTTTGAATAAACCTACTTTTCTTTCCACCAAACTTATCTTTCAATTTTTGGAGGTGGCAAGCAGCATCTAAACCCGGTGACACACATAATAAATTATGTAAGATTTCAACACTATTATAAATAGGCTTTGTGTTAAATTATTCTGGCTAATGTAAGTGTCCCCAGCACATTTAAGTTAGGCAAGGCTAAGCTATGATATTCAGTAGGTTAGGTTTATTAAATGCACTTTTGACTTATAATATTGTCAACTTATGAAGGATTTATCAGGATGTAAACTCATTATAAGTTGAGAAGCATATATACTTTGAAAACTTTGATGCATATAAAATGACATTTTTAGATAAAACTGATTGTTTCCTAGGGAAATACAATTTATCAAACTGATCCAATTAAAGGTAGAAAATTTAATTTCTATAGAAGATTGTAAAGTAAATCATATATGAGTTAGATGTCCCTTTGTGCCTTCCCCTTGTAGCACTCTGGGAGTGCTCTGCCCAGGTGGCACCTGGGTATTTATTGATTTCCATGTCAGCAAAAGTGAACTCTGAATGGCCTTTCCAACCTTCCTGGTTGGCCAGTCACTGACCCACCAGTGGAATGCAGGAATGGAACCCATAACCTGCCCCGTTGTTATGGTGACCACACACACATTGGTTGCCCCATTGCTATAGTAATATATAACATAGTGACACCACATAAATCAAACACTATTGTGTAAAATCCTATAAAAATAATGGCCCAATAAGCCCTGGCCGGAACTCTCAGAACTCTCAGAACTCTCGGAACTCTCTGACAGGGATGCTCACCAGACACCCCTGAAGCCAAGGTGCTGCCTCGGTTCCCCTGCACCTTGGAAACATTCTTTGGGACTTGCTGTTACTTTATCTCTTACCTTGCTCTACTCTGTCTGTCTTACCTAATATTCCCATAAATAGTGTTTTGCTGCCTCAACTCCATCTCAGTGTGCATGGTGAATGCGTATTCAACCTCCAAATTCCATGGTCACTTAAGACATAGCCCCTTGTTGCTACATTTTGGTGTAGTTGACAGGATACAAGACCAATGTGCCATTTGGGAGGAAAAGAGACACGGAGGCTCCTGCACCCCTTGTGCGGGATTGGGAAGAACTCTCGTACTCTCAGTTGGCCCAGGAATTGGCTCCGGGCTCTGGCCTGGCTGAAAATGGGAGACATGGGATTGCTAATGCTGAACTTCTGCAGCTGCTGACTTGCCTGCAGGTTGTCAGCACTACGGAAACAAAGTCAGTTGCTTGCCATAGTTGGGTGATTGTAACGACTTACCGCAAAATGCGAGACAGTAAAGAAAGCCTGCTTAAGAAAAAATTGGAAATAGAAAAAGAAATTTGTAACTTACAAAGTTATTTGTTTGTGTTACAATGTCAGAATTATATTTTAACTGATCAGGCTCAAAATTATCAGACTATTGCTGAGACTGTAGCTATTAGGATTGCTAAGTATAAATATAAAAAAATCTGAGGTGAGGTAAATTCTAAAAAAGTGCATGTTGTTATAGCCTCCACTAAAGCAGATTGGGACCCTGATACTTGGGATGGGGATATCTGGGATGATACAGATGATGATCAGTTCAATTAGGATGAACTGGAAGAGGAGGCTAAATGGGAAGATGAGAGTAAACACCTGCTCGGTGCAAGTCCTATTGTGCACCGGTGGGAAGAGAGGCATATGGCCACAGGAAATGTAGCAGGGAAAACTACAATGGAAGATTTTACTCAACAAGAAATTAATGATATATTGTTTAGATTCACCCAGAAACCAGGTGAAGCTTTAATCACCTGGATGATCCAAATAGCAGAGCAAGGGGCTGGAGGAATAATGTTAAACCCTACTGACTGTTTGAAATTTGTATCTATAACCTCCAAACCACATGTGCAGGCAACTCTTAGGGATTATCATACTCAAGGCCGGGCGGACGACTAATCTGTTGGCCTTTGCAGCACAAGGCTGTGCTCATCAATATCCAACTGATGCTTCACGGCCCTCTAGTGATCATCCGTGGTATATACTGCAAGATGGCATGAAGTTAAAGCAGGAATGCGTGAACTCTGCTGTTACGATAGGGGAGGCGGGTACATACTTTGATACCCTCATTGGGGTCCCTCATGGTAATGTGTTGGTGTGCACCGTCTGCCTGCTTACCAAAAATTGATGATGACTTTCCTTCTGAGTGAAACAGGAAACCCGCTGGGAGAGGCCCCAGATAGGATGACCCAGTTAGGGGATACGAGGGATTGGAGAGAGTGCACAGCCTTCCAATGAGTGACCCCCGAAATCCAATAAAGTCTCAAGAAGAGATGTGTTTCAAGCCTTGTTAAAGGTTGGGGCAAAAAGAGAGGAAATAGATGGGATTCCAACTTTGAATATTTGGAAGCTATATAAGGAAAAGGTAAAACATACAAGAAAGGCAGATGTTAAAAAGGGAAATAAAAAGAAAGAGAGGAATCAGAGTCCATAAAACCTAGTGCTTCATTGCTTCCACATCAGGATTTATACCCTGATTTGAACCCTTAACTCCAGTCTACCTCATAGGAATTAGGCCAAACTTTGTAATGTCAATCAACATTACTAGAAGAGATTATCATCCACATATTGATTTGATTATTTATTAGAAAAATAGGTCCCATACTATAGCTAGAGCTTTGATTGACACTGGAGCAAAGGCCTCTCTGATTTATGGGAACCCACAAAAATTTACAGGTCACCCCTTGACTATAACTAGTCTCGGGGGTGCCGAAATTGTAGCTAAACAAGTTACTCTTACTATGAAAATTGGACAGCTTCCTCCCCCAAAATATTTTGTAGTAATAGTTCCCATTTAAAAATACATAACTGAAATAGATATTCTTAGAGAGATGTCACTAAATTTAGAAAATGCAAGGTATCAATTCGCAGTATGGGCTTTTAAAATCTCACCCATGACTGTGGGGCACCTGCATATAACTCAGGTTGTGTTGCCTGAACCTACCTAGGTTGTGGTATTGAAACAGTATCACATACCGGGAGGGCAACAAGAAATTGAAGATATAAAAACAAACAAACAAATAAAACAAAACAAAGAAATTGAAGATATGATACAGGACTATGTGAAAGCTGGAGTCTTGGTGCCCACCACCTCCCCTTGGAATAGCCCAGTCTTTGGCCAGTGAAACAGACAGATGGGTCATGGCACATGACTGTAGATCATAGGGGAGTGAATAAAGCTACTCTGTCCTTACACGCTGCTGTGCCTGATACGATTACTTTGATTGAATACGTCCAAAAATTTCCAGGTAATTGGTATACTGTTATTGATTTGGCTATTGCATCGACTCTTAGGCTGTGGCTAACGGATTAGCCACCTGGATGCCCACATGGAAAAACAACAATTGGGAGATCCATGGGAGAGAAATTTGGGAAAAACTATTATGGGAAGAAATCTGGGAAATTGTACAGAAAACGAATGTGTTTGTTTTTCATGTAGACGCCCATACTAAGAAGGATACTCAAATGTCAGCACAATCGAACTGCTGACCGGCTGGCAAATACAGCCACTGCTTCACAAGATCACGTGGAAGCAGCGAAATGGATCCATCACCAAACTCGATACCTAGGGCCTCATACTATGCACAGGTGGGCACAATAGTGGGGAATTTATGTTTCCCACTCACTATTAAAGGAGATTAATAATCAGTGTGAAATATGTCAGAAGGACATATTTCAGTTGGATCACATCTCGATCAAGACATGCAATAAAAGGACTGCAAGTGATGGCTGGAATAATTGATGCAGATTATGTTGGTGAAATTCGGGTGTTACTGCATAATGTTGCACCTGAAGTTATCCTTAATGCACAAGACCGCATTGCATGATTAATCATAGTCCCCTATTGGAAAAGGCAATGGCATCAATTAGATGCCTCTCCTCCTGCAACGACCAGGACAGGAGGTTTTGGCTCCACGGAGCTGAAAGTAGAGGCAAAAGGTATGGGTCAAACATAGTCCTATGCTTTTCCTCTTAAGGCGGAAATGCTTGCTGAAGTAATAGTACCTTTGCAGTAATGTTTCCTGGTCAAGAGAAAATTGAATTTCTGCCTTCTAATCAAATGTTTATTCAGGAATAAACAGTGGTCTTGGAAGTAGATGGTTCTAAACCTGTGGGCTCTGGCTTGGATGACACCAATGGACTCAAAACCCATGATAAAAACATCTGGTTCTACTTAGTCAAAAAATGTGATGAATGTCTCCTACTTCTGTCTGTCCAGAGGGACTTACGTAGAACAAACCCTATCCTCTTGTTTCATAGGGGTTTGCTCCCATAATTGGACCCAAAGCATAAGTTTGACAGTTAAAAAATAAAAACCTCAAGGAAAATATATTAATATAAATTAGCTAAGTCATCCATATCCCTATAAATAACCTGGTATATTTTCCATTCGAGTGAGAAATATAATTTCACCATGTAATGGTGTCTTTTTTTACCAAAGGTTCCAAACAAATTAAGGATATATCCTGTTTTGATTGTAATGTTACTGTTATGACTGACCAAGTAACTTTTTATATAAAATTACATTCTGGATCGTTTTTAATCTGTGGCTAGATGGCCTTTTCTTATATACCTGCTAACTCAACAGGTGGGCCCTGCACAATAGGAAGACCTACTATATTCATGACTCAAAAGAGTCACATGGCTGTGATGACCCCTGCAATTGGAAGAACATATGGCCCACCACCAAATTGTACACCAGATCTATATTTAGCCCCACAGAATATGTCTCCCCATGACCTTTAAATGTTGAAATAAGTTGCTTAGCATGCAGTATGGTCAAGGCCATTAATGGCACCTCTAAAACTATATCAAAAATCAATCAAGAGTTAAGTGAAGTTTGGGAGGCAATATTAGAAAACAGAGCAACTATTAATTATCTTTTATTGCAACATAATCATGGATTCAAAGAATTTAAAGGAATGTGCTATTTGAATGTAACAGCTAACTCTTGGCTAATTGAAGGGCACCTCAAAGACCTGTGTGTTCTGTCTGAATGGATCCATGCAGAGAGAGGGCTTCTTTGGCTTAGATTTGTCTTCTGTTACAAATTGGGTTAGATCTTGGTGGCCAAATTTTAAGGGATGGATATATTTAATTATTGCTTTTATTGCTATTGTGTTGTGCACTTGTTGCTATATTCAATTATGTCCATTAGGTATGCAAGCATGTACTCTATGTTGTCCTCACCACTGAATAACTTACAAAAAGTACCCCAAGTAGAAATCCCAAAGGGTCAAGGGCTGAATGTAAAGTAAATCATATATGAGTTAGATGCCTCTTTGTGTCCTCCACTTGTTGAGTTCTGGGAACGCTCTGCCCAGGTGGCAGCTGGGTATTGACTTCCCTGTCAGCGGGAGTGAGCTCAGAATGTCCTCACTAACCTTCCTGGTTGACCACTTGCTGACCTGCCAGTGGAATGCATGAATAGAACCCATAAAGTTGCCCCAATGTTATTGTGACCACACACACGTAGGTTGCCTTGTTGCTATAGTAATCTACAACACAGTGACACCACATAAATCAAACACTATTGTGTAAAATTCTATAAAAATTATTATGAACCCTAGCTGGAATTCTCTAATAGGGATGCTTACCAGACACTCCTGAAGCCAAGGTGTTGCCTCAGTTTCCCCACGCATTGAAAACACTCTTTGGGTGTTAAGGACTTGCTATTACTTTATCTCTTACCTTGCTCTACTCTGTCTGTCTTACCTAATATTCCAATAAATAGTGTTTTGCTGCCTCAACTCCATCTCAGTGTGCATGGTGAATGCATATTCAACCTCCAAATTCTGTGGCCTCTTAAGATGTAGCCCCTTATTGCTACAAAAATATAAAGAAAATTATCCCATGGAAAAGCACCAGGCATAGGTGGTTTCACAGGAGAATTTTACCAAACCTATAAAGACTAGATAGCCCCAATGCTCCATAAAGTATGTGAAAGCTTTTAAAGTGAAGGAAACGTCCAATTTTTAATGTAGCCGGTGTAACATTAATATTTAAACTCAATTTTTTAAAGTGCAAAAACAGAGAACTATAGGTTTATTGAATTGCCAATAAATGTTAGTGCAAAATATTTAAAGTATTAGAAACATTATATTAGATAATATTAGAAAACAATCCAACATCACATTACCATATACCATAAATGGGTGGATTTAGGGAAATCATTAATATAATGCATCAGATTAATAGATTTAAGAAGAAAATCATATAATTATCTCCAGAAATACTGAAAAAGTTCTTCATGTTACTCACTATTAAGTGAAATTTCTAAGTGTCTTCTTAATATAAAAAAAAACATATAGTTATTCTAAAAGCTATATTCTTACTTACTGGGGAAATACTATAAGGAAATACTATAAGAGCAATCATAAGAGACCTAAGAATTGGGGAGAAAAGGAGTAAGTCTATCCCTTACTGATAATATGATTGTATACCTGGAAGGCCCTGAAAAGTATTTAATATTTATCTTTGTTTTTACCTTTTCTGGAGTTCTTCATTTCTTGATGTAAATCCAAG
Source organism: Craseonycteris thonglongyai (assembly GCA_004027555.1). NCBI lineage: Eukaryota > Metazoa > Chordata > Mammalia > Chiroptera > Craseonycteridae > Craseonycteris > Craseonycteris thonglongyai. Next base: position 73,217 of record PVKE010001819.1, read on the forward strand.
TTTTTTTGTCTGATATCATATTCTCATATTTGCTCTGCCTAATGACCTTCCTTTAATGTTTCTTATAAGACAAGTCTTCTGAGAATTAATTCTCTTGGGTTTTGTTTGTCTAAAAACATCTGTATTTTTGCCCACCCTAAATTTTTTTTTTTTAAGATTTTTTTTTTATTGTTTTTGACAGAGAGAGAGAGAGAGATAGAGAGAGAGATACAGAGACAGAAAGAGAACTGAACTGGGGGCACTCCCCAGTTCAGCATATGGGTCCACAGAGGCCGGGGCCAGGGCTGGGATTCGATCCTCGGTTCCCGATGCTGCAAAGTGAGCACGTAACCCATTGAGCCATCCCGGCTTCCCCAACCACCCTAAATTTTAAAAGGTATTTTCACTCAGTATAAAATTTTAGATTGACAATTTAATTATATCATCTTTGTTCTCCTGTATATAATGTATCTTTTTCTCTGGCTGCCTTCAAGATTTTTACTTTGAGGAAGCTGGGATGGCTCAGTGGGTTGAGTGCTCACTTTGTAGCCCCAGGGACAGAGGATCCAATCCCGGTCCTAGCCCATGTGGAGCCATATGCTGAACTGGGGGGTGAGCCCCCAGGTCAGTTCTCACCAGGGTGAGCTTCCCATGCAGGAGGCCCCCAGCCTGGTTCCTGCCCTGTGCAACCCCCGCCTACCTGTGTGGAACAAAACCATGTCAAAAACTGATGATGTACAACTATGGCAACTGCTTTGGGCCCTCCCGCTTCTGTCTCTCTATCAAAGCAATGAATCTTAAAAAAAAGAGAGATTTTTACTTTGTCTTTGTTGTTGTTATTTTTTTAGTTTTAATATAGGTTGTGTATATTTAAAAAAAACTAATACTGTTGAGATTTTGTGTTCTTGAATCTATGGTTTCATATCTGTCATTATTTTTGAAAAAGTTTCCGCATAGCTCTTGAAATATTTTTTCCTGTTCTGTTCTCTTCTCCTGAGATTTCAATTACATGGATGTTAGACTATTCAACATTGTACCTCAGCTCTTGAGAGCTCTATTCTGTTTGTTTCACTCCTTTTTTTTCTTTGTGTTTCAGTTTGGGTAATTTTTATTGACTTATCTTTAAATTTATTGATTCTTTCTCTGGATGTGTTGTGTCTACTAATGAGCCCAGAGAAGTTTTTCACCTTTCTTTTTTAGCTCTAGTATTTCATTTGACTCTTTCTTATTGTATCTATTTCTGTTCATTTTAATACTAGTTTCTCAGTGCAGTAACCTGTGTGTCTTTGAGACACACACTCTCCTTTGGTCCTGTGTTCCCTTATGTTCCTTATTAACAAAGCAGTTTCCTCTGGGTCTCCATGGGTTGGTTGCATTATCTACTAAAGGCCTTAGCTGGGGAGAGAGAGGTGGAAGGGTAGGGGTGTAGAGAGGGGGCATCAAGGATATGGGGATGGAAAGAGAACTGACTCTGGGTGGTGAGCACACAATGCAACACATAGAGAATGTAATGTAGGATTGTACACCTGGAACCTATGTAATTTTTACCAACCAATGTTACCCCAATAAATTTAACAATTAAAAAAAAAGAAAGAAATTATTGGTATTATACAACAACAACAAAAGGACTTTGCTCCCATCACATGGTCCTCTCCAAATAGTCACTGCCTCAGGCTCCAGTCAGTGACAGCTTCCTACCTTTGCCCTTTCAAGCCTTCCAAGCAAGATCTCCCGGGTCTGAAACATAGTAGACACACAAATATTTATTGAATTAATTCATTAATTAAGGTAACATAAAGAGTTGGGGGAAAGCAAAGATACAAGCATGGGATTAAGAATTAAATTAGGGGGGAAGCTGGGATGGCTCAGTGGGTTAAGCACTCACTTTGTAGCCCCGGGGACCAAGGATCGAATCCCGGCCCTGGCCCATGCAGACCCATATGCTGAACTGGGGAGTGCCCCCAGTTTGGTTCTCACCAGGGAGAAACCCCAGCCCAGTTCCTGCCCTGTGCAGCCCCGTGCCCACCTGTGGAGTGAAACTATGTGGAAAAACCAATGATGTGCAACTATGGAGACTGTTCTGGGCCCTCCCCCTTCTCTGTGTCTCTGAATCTCTCTCTCTCTCTCTGTGTCAAAAACAATAAAAATAAATCTTAAAAAAAAAAAAAAGAATTAAATTAGGGCCAGTTAGGGCCTGGAGATGTCCAGTCAAGGTGACAGAGTAGGTAAACTCTGTGCTTGCCTCCTTTCATGACCACATTAAAATTACAACTAAACTATAGAACAACCATCTTTGAGAAGCACTTGAAGTCTACCTGAACTGAAGTCCTACAATAAGGACATACTGAAGCCAACTTGTGACTGGTAGGAGGGTCAGAGACACAAATGGGCTGGTCCCACACCTATGTGTGACCATTAAAAATCAGGAGGGATATCTCAGCTGTGGAGGTCCCCCCACCCCAAGGAATGAGGGGGTCTCAGCTCCACACCAGGCTCCCCAGCCCAGGGTTCAAGTGCTGAGGAGAGAAGTCTCCATGACTTCATGCGGTAAAAACATGCAGAGACTACAGCTGAATGAGATAGAGGGTGGCGAGTCCCAGGTGATACTCTTAAAGGGCCCACACACTGATTTACTTGCTGAGGGACTCACTTACTCTGAGCTCCAGCACTGGGGCAATACAGGAAGGAACTGAGTTATCTGGCTTCAGAAAAGAGTAAAGGGAGGGAGAGCAGAAGAGGGGAGGAGGGGGAGGGAGCCCACAAACACCAGCTCTGAGGAGGTGCTCTCTCTGATGGTCATTCTTAAGAATCTGCAGGCAGGATGGACTTCTGTTTTGAGTGCAGAATTTGTTAGGGGCTTAAGAGAAGGAGGGGTGGGTGGTGATTTACAGAGATGACTAAGGAGTCTATTTCTTCTGGCTTTGGCTGGAAAAGAGCTAAGTCTGTCCCTTTTCCAGCTTGGTCAAGACAGAGAATGTGAGCCTGGGCCTTGGACCAGATAGTCACCCAGGGTCTGAGTGAGGAATGCTGTGCACCTGTGGTAGGCTGAATAATGGCCCCCAAAGACAATCACATCCTAACCTGCAGAACTTGTGGATGCCACCATATATGGAAGAAACTGCAAGTGTGATTAAAGAGTTTGAGGTTATTCTGAGTGATTCTGTGTGTGCAGGTGGACCCTATATAATCACAATAATCCTTATAAGATGGGTGCAGGGAGGCCTGAGATGCAGGAGAAGATGAAGTGATGATGGAAGCAGAAGGTGGAGTGGTGAACTTTGAACACTGAGGAAGGAGTCACAGACAGGGAATATGCGCAGCCACTAGGAGTTGAAAAAAGCAAGGTAATGGATTCTCTTCTCAGAAACTTCAGAAGGAAATAGCCTTGACAATACTCTGACTTTAGCTTACTGAACTGATTTCAGACTTCTGACCTGAAGAACTATAAGAGAATAAGAGTGTGTGGTTTTAAGACACTAAGCTTGTGGTAATTTATAACAGCCTCAACAGAGAACTATACAGCTTCTTGCAGGGACTCAGCAAGTCTTGGTTCTGAATGTTTTCTTTTTTCCTCCCCTTCAAACAGCCATGGCAGAACACAGCCTATAATCTGTGCTCTGTGAGCTAGCCTGCTCTTCTCTCTCTGACTAGGATGACTCTCTCCCATATGAGTCCCATTCCACCCTCCAGACCCAATTCAAACATGGCCTTCTCCATGAGGTTTGCTATGTTTTGGGGTTGTTTTTTGTTTGTTTGTTTTTTAGGAAAAAAGATATTTTATTTATTTATGATCCCAGGTATGATCTCCATTCCACCAGGTAAAAGTACTCACTCAACAATAGGGAGCCCTGTTCACTTCACAGCACAGCTGCTCTCAGTTATGTCTCATTCCCCACCAGACTGAATATCAGGAGAGGCTTTGTGATTGGAATGAATGAATGAGTGACGTATAAAATGAGAGGCCAAGCTGAAGGAGGGCTCTGCTCTATGGGCCTCCAGTGAAATAAACCTGAGCTCTGTCTGATGTGGGTGGGTGTCCTCATCCGCTGGGCCTTCACTTTGGGCCCAACTTGTGAAGTCTGTCTGTTACTTTGCATCCTGGGCAGTCTCCTTTGGACAGCCCACAAGCCCTTCAAGTCTATTATATCTCAAACTGACATCAGTGTATACCACACACTTACTTCTACATTCCCTGGGTGCTATTGGTACCGCCCTCCAACCCTCCTTCAATCTAGGGCTCTGGGATCATCTAGCACTCTTCCTTTTCCTTCACTCTCCACATTCAATTATTTAGAAAGTCCTGTCATTTCTTAGGCACTTCTCTCAAATCCATCTTTCTTCTGCCTCCATTGCCTCTTCTGCAGTCAGACCACTGTCACCTCTTTACTGGACCCTGCTACAGCCTCCAGGCTGGCCCTAACCAGCCCCTTCTCCACACCCCAGCAGCTAGAAAGAGTTGCTAAACCCAGAGCAGATAACAGATGGGTGGTTTGGTTTCCAGCAGCCAATGGGCGGCCTTGCTCCTTGCCTTCTCCAGTGCTTCCTAAGAGACCACATCTGCTGATGGCAGATGGCCCCCAGCCATATCCCTGCCTACTGAATTGTGATATCCAGCTCTACCAGAAAAACAGGTTGCATCTTCCTTTGTCTACGGCCACCACTGTGACCAGAATAAGGACTTGTCCTGCAAGGCCAGCTGAGTCCTTCCAAGGCTTTCATAGGCTGGAGATCCACCTTCACCATGACAAGCATAAGAAATTGCTTTTGCATCAAATACCATTTACTGCAGCAAAAGTTTTGAAAAAGATTTCTATAATTTTAAAATTTTTGAAAAGCATTCATTGTGTTTTATAACTAAAACTTAGCTATATTTATTATAACTAAATAAGAATGGGCTTCGGTTACCAATAGCTACTTGTCATAATATTGCAGGGGATATTTAATTAAACACATATTAATTTTAATGTTGCCCTTTTTTGTTTGTTTGTTTTGTTTTGTTTTGTTTTGCTCACATTTTGGAGCCAATGTACTTTTCTTCTCAAGTTTAAATATTTGTATAAGCAGTTGAAAAGCTCATGGGCCCCAAGCCATGAGGCCTTGAGACTATTAAGGGTCCCTGGGTCTGTGTAAAGTGGTTTGCACCCCACCTCATCCCCCCCTCCCCTCCACTTCCAAAGTGCTTGGGGTTGGGTTCACTCCAGAGCTGGGTGGCTGTGGTGAGAGGGTTCCCAGCTCCTCACATGGTGGCATCAAGGTTACCCCTGGTGCTCCACAGACGACCTGGGGATGAGAACCAGGGGTAAGAGGCTTTGGGTAGCAAGGAGATCCAGGAGGTTCCAAGACCCTTCACCCTACCTTGTGCCCTCCTGCTGTGATTGTGCCCATCCTACCTCCTCCCTCATGCATTGGGGTTCAGACATAGGTCTCTTGAAGTTCGGCTCCTCAAAGAACTTAAGGCCCTGAGATGAGTAAGTGGATAGAGATCAGAGCAGTTGGCTCTCCCACCTCTCAGGCTCATTTTCAGTAACCTGTTTCCCTAGCATTCCAACCTCACAGGGATGTACAATGGAAAGAGTAGAGGCTTTGGGTTCAGAAAGACCTAGATGCCTATGCTGGCTCAATTTTGAATTAGTTCCATGATTTCGACAAGTCACGTCCCCTCTCTGAGTCCTGACTTCCTCATCTGCAAAAAGAGGTGAATAATATCAACTCATGGATTATTGTCAGGATCAAAAATTAAGCCACAAGTACAATGCCTGGCAGTCTATAGGCACTTGCTGATGTGTGCAGGGCACATTGCTAGATGACACAATCACTCTTTTCTTTTTTCTTTTTCGTGTTTTTAGTATCTTTTTAAAGATTTATTTTTATTGCATTTTTGACAGAGGGAGAGACAGAGAGAGACAGAGAGAAGGGGGAGGGCCCAGAGCAGTCTCCATAGTTGTACATCATTAGTTTTCAATATAGTTTCACTCCACAGGTGGGTGCGAGGTTGTGCAGGGCAGGAACCGGGACACGGCCTCCCTCATGGGCCCCTGAAAGAACTGCACTGGGGGCACTCCCCAGTTCAGCATATGGGTCCGCACGGGCTGGGGTGGGAATTCGATTCTCAGACCCTGGGGCTACAAAGCGAGCGCCCAACCTGCTGAGCCATCCCGGAATCTCTAACACAATCACTCTTTATGCCTGTTTGACAAAAAATTTTTTTTCCAACAGGCTCTGCTCCACCTTCCCACCCTCAATATCCCCCGTGCTCCACCACTCTGCATGGGTGCAGAAGACAAATTGTGGATCCTCTTTGCCAAGTTCCCAGCCACAGTTCCCCATATTCATCAAGAGAAAATTGATTCTAACGAAAGATTATTTCCCTTGACCATTGCACTTGACCCTACTATTTAAGCCCAGCAGGAAGGCATACTTTTTAAAATAGAAAAAAAATGTAATCACTTAATATCAGCATGCATCATGAAAGGTTTTGAGTCAGCAAACCAGTGTGACAGATCGTGGCTAATACATTTTCCTTGCAGAAAGTGGATGGCTGATGTCCAACCTCCATCAAAACTGCAGTCATCCTGCAAAAGATGGCAGCACGAATCTGACCTACCCTCTGCTCCCCATCAAAACTTCATGTGGAATTCTCATATCCAGGGGCAATACCTTGAGAAATCCAAGTCAAATACTGCTCAATAAGCAAGGAGTGATGCCTTTAAATTGTCTTCCAGTTATCATCACTACCATCTTCATTACTATCAGCACCACCATTACTACTATCATCATCACCATCCAACCACCTTTATTATCAGCACCACCAGCATCACCAGCACCACAGGCATCACCATCATCACCGGCATCACCATCATGCAACTACCATCTAAGAGCACCTACTGTGTGTCAGGAAGGATCTATCCCACAACATTGCTATGAGTACTGTTATCTTTATTTCTCCAACAGAGATAAAACTGAGGTTCAGAGAGGATAAATTATTTCTCCGAAGTTCCCCAGCCGGCAAGAAGTAGGGCTGGAATTTAAAATGTGGCTGCTCTGACTCTAAAACCCAAGTGTTTTCTACTGTGATATAATTTCTCTCCTGTTTCTCCTTGTACCTCCCCAACATCCCTCTTCCTTTGCTGCCTGCTCTTGTCCTATTTTCCTCTTCAATGTTCCCTAATTTCTGGCATGCCCTCAAGATTTAATTATTTATTTTGACCCAGGTGTTCTCAGCTATGCTTTGTGTAATGTACTGTGGCTACCTCACAGCAGTGCTTACTACAGTCTATTCTAACTTCATATTTCCACATCGCTCCCATCCCCACCAGATTTATACTCCTTGAAGGCAGAAACTATCTGTTGGTTAATACCTCCCCAGTGCCCAAGGCTTGGTTCATGATTTACTCAAAGGTTTGTGGTCTAAATTCATGAATGAACATGGATGCATAGACAGGTAAATGAAGACACAGGTGGATGAGTGGATGGATGATTAAGTGCATTAACAGATGGTTAAAGATAACTCAAATCTACACTTAAAACCTTCTCCAATTCACTCCATTCTTGTATCTCTAAATGCCTATAAGAACTTTTTGCTTAGCTGTCCTAAAACTAGATCTATACAAACCCGAACTCCACCCAGCTGATTGAGTCCTTATCCCTTTTTCTGACAATGATACAGTACCACTATTCCTTCAAGTGTCCCCTTCACTGATCTTCTGATTGATTCATTCAGCCAACAATATTTTTGACACCCCCCCTTTTTTTTTTTTTTTACTATCTGCTATGTGTCAAACACAGTTCCAGGGAATAGAAACACAGTAGATAAGACAGGCAAGGTCCTAGAGAACTCACAGCAGTTCATAGTCAACAGTAGGGTGGAAGGTGGTAATATTAAACAATAAGCAAGTCACAAGTTAAGAAGATAATTACAGAGTACAATGAGTGATATGTTAGGGAAATAAACACGATGATGAAAGAAAAATAAGGGAGCTCACACTAGATGACATGGTGAGGGAGGGCTTGTTTGAAGATATAATATTAAGCAAGACATGAAGAGTGAGAATCAACCACTCAATATAAGATCTGAAAGAAGAACATCCCAGGCAGAGGAACAAGCAAGTACAAAGGTTCCAGGACTGGAAAGAGCTGGGTATGTTTCAGGAACAGAAAGAGATCCAAAGCTGTTGGAGTGCAGTGAACAGCAGGATATTGTATGAGAACAGATTGTTAATAAACTGAGTCAGTTCATGTAGGGCATGAATCGCCATGGTGAGGAGTCAGGTTATATTCTAAGAGCAATGGGAAGCCACTAAAGGTCATAAATAGGGGAATGCCGTGACCCCTCTGGCAGGTACTCCTGGAGCTGCCCCTCAAGGGCCCCAGGTGCTGATGATTCCTATGTGAGTTATCTCAAGTCATTAGGAACGGGATCACTCCAATTTTATTTACAGTTGCAATGCACATAAAAATAAAGCATCCAAATTCTTTTCATGAAGTCATATAACACTGTTGGCCAACTGATAAAAAGGCACAGCAAAAAGTAAACCTATCAAGCTTATTTATAAGTATTAATACAAAAATTTTTAAAATATTTTAGGAATCTGAAGCACATTAGAAGAACAAAACATCACAACCAAATTGGCATTATACCAAAAAGGCAAGAATGGTTTATTAATCATCTGTACTAGGATTAATTATGTTGGAAGATCAATGTGGAAAAGACATGATCATCTCTGCAGAGACCAAGAAGACATTTGATAAATTCACCATTTATTTTTGATTTAAAAAAATGTTCTTAGTATTAATGAAATTGGAGTAGATGAATAGTTTCTAAATATTTTACACCAAAGTCAACATCATTCTTTTTTAAAGATTTTTTAATTGTTTTTTTGACAGAGAGACAGAGAGAGACAGAGAGAAGGGGGAGGACCCAGAGCAGTCTCCATAGTTGACAGCATTAGTTTTCCATATAGTTTCACTCCACAGGTGGGCACAGGGCTGCACAGGCCAGGATCTGGGCCGGGAGCCTCCCGCATAGGCCCCAGCAAGAACTGAACTGGGGGCACGCCCCAGTTCAGCATATGGGTCCGCCTGGGCCAGGGCTGGGATTCAATCCTTGGGCTTCTGGGCTGCAAAGTGAGCACTTAACCCACTGAGCCAACCCAGCTTCCCTCAACATCATTCTTAATGGTGAGACACTGGAAATGTGCCCACTGAAGTTGGGAACAGTATTTTTAGAGGTACCTGAGGAGCAATAACTAAGAGAAAGAAATAAGAGCAATAAATAAGAAAAGAGGCAAAACTGTCATTTTTGTGAAGAAATTTGAGGTCATCTATCAACTATTAAAACTAATGAAAGAGTTTAATATGGTTGCTGTATAAAGATCAGTACATGCAAAAATTCAACAATTCTATTGTTTGTAATTACAATAAGAGATATAATTTAAAATATGTTATTTCAAAGAAGCATATGAAAAGATGTTCAACATCACTACCCCTTAGGTAAATGCAAATTAAAGCCATGATAAGATACTACTACACACCTATCACAATGGCTATAATGGAAAAGAATGATAGTCCCAATTGCTGACAAGAATGTAGAGACTTGGATCTCTCATGCACTGCTGGTAGGGATGTAAAATGGTGCAGCCATTCTGGGAAACAGATGGCAGTTTCTTAAAAAGTTAAACATATGCTTACCATACATGCACCCTGTAACAGCACTCCTGAGCACTTATCCCAGAGAAATGAAAACAGGTTCACAGAAAAACTTGCACATGAATGTTCATAGCGGCTTTATTTGCAATATCCCCAAACTGGAAACAACACAAATGTCCGTCCATGGTTGAGTAGTTAAACAAAAGGTGCTATATCCACACCATGGAATAATAGTCAGCAATCAAAATGAACAAACTATTGATATATGCAACAACCTGGAAGGATCATAAGAGAACTATGTTAAGGGGAAAAGCCAACCTCAAAAAGATTACACACTATAGATTCCATCTATATAACAATCTCAAATGTCAAAAATCTAGAGGAGAACAGAACAGTGGTTACCAAGGAAACCAGAGAAATCAGGGAATCATGTGATCATGAAGAGATAACAAGACAGAAATCCTTTGTGTTGATAGAACAGTCCTGTATCTTGATTGTGGCGGTGTTCATATAAATCTATACATGTGATAAAATGTGATAGAACTATATACAAAGACATATCAAAAAATAAATGTGTACAAAAATTGGTGAAATCCAAGTGAGGGCTGTAGTCTAGTTACTTATCAGATACTAATGTTAATTTCTTCATTTTGATAAAGTTATTTTAGATTTTACCATTGAGAGAAGCAAGGTGATGGGTACAGGGGCCTCTCTGTAATATTTTCACAATTTTTTAAAATTGTTTTTGACAGACAGAGACAGAGAAAGAAAGGGGAGAGCCCAGAGCAGTCTCCATAGTTGTGCCCTCACATAGTGTATCATCCGTTTTTGACATGGTTTTATTCCACACAGGTGGACAGGGGCTGTACAGGGTGGAACCAGCCGAAGGTCTCCTGCATGGGAGGCACACCCCTGCAAGCTGGGGGCCGAACCTGGAGCCTCCAAGATGGGAAGCTTGCCCTAGTGAGAACCAAGCTGGGGCCATACCCCAGTTCAGCATATGGGTCTGCACAGGCTGGGACTGGGACTTCATCCTCGGTCCCAAGGGCTGCAAAGTGAGCATTTAACCCACTGAGCCACCCCAGCTTCCCCAATATTTTTGCAATTTCTTATAACTTTAAAGTTATTTAAAAATAAAAATTATCATTATAAAAAAGTTCATTACAGAACAATGTAAAGTACTGAATAAACAGAAAACTTTGCCTTTTTATGAGTAGGATGTCTCAAAATCATAGATATTCTTCTTAAAAAGTCAATATATTTAACTCAATTCCATAAAACATTTCATAAAGCTTTTTATTTTCATAAAAGTTTTCATAGAATTTGACAAACTGATTCTAAGATTAATAAGGAAGGATCAAGGGCAAGACTTCCAAAGCTGTCATAAGCACCATGAAAGCGCAGATGATTGTTTTGTTTAATTCTATATTCCAGAGCCTGGAACAGGGCCTGGCACCTAGTAGGTGCTCAGAATATATTTGTGAACAAATGGATGGCAACTTAGAACAAGAAAGGGAGGAAGAGAAGATGGGAGAGAGATTTAGCCTACCAAATAGTAAGACCTACAATAATTTCAGACTATAACATAGCTCAAGGGTAAATAAATAGACCAATAAAACAGAATATAGAGTTTAGAAACAGATCCACATACAAGTGAAAACTTGTTATATACTAAAGGAAGCATTATCAATCAGTGAGAAAAAGATAGGCTATTCAAATAACCATACTTAAAGAATTGGCTGTTTATATGGGGGAAAATGAGATTCTTATCTACATTAGGATTTGTGTTCTGCTACAAGCCATATGTAAGTGACCTTACCAAAAATGCATTTATTTTCTCTCATGAAAAGAGTGATGGAAATAAAAGAAAAACAGTTTTAATTAAAAATAAAAATATCCAGAGGTAGGCTAGTGCAGCAGCCCCACAATGTCATTAATACTCCAGATTGTCTGTTCCTCCACAATTCTTAGTTTACATAGGCTGACCAGACATACCATTTTAAAAGGGAGAGAAAATAATGATACTGTTTCTTTTCAAATGGTAGGTATGGTGGCAAGGGGTGATTAACCTTTAGCCCATGTCTATTTTTCAGAAAAGAAGCAACACAGTAAGTCTCAGAGCCAAACCACGTCTGTCTGACTCCCTGATCTGTTTTGCTTGGAACACTCTTACTTACACTTCTGATAGCAGAGATACTATTAATCTCACAAGTCATTCATCCAGCACCTTGTGAATGAACTTCTGTTATGTTGACCATATTGTTTACTAATTATTTACTTATGTGTTTGTCTCCCAGTACTCCCATAACACACTCCTCTCATTGAGCCCCCACCCCTACCCCAGAGCTAGACTCCATTTATGTCCCACAGTGCCCAATGCACAGAGTAGACATCAGGAGACTACGCTTGCTAAATGAAATAAGAGAAAGGGAACCAGGATGGTTCAGCAGGTTGAGCGCTTGCATTGCAGTCCAGTGGTCCAAGGACCGAGTCTGAGTCCCAGTCCCAGTCCCAGTCCCAGCCCCGGCCCTTGCAGACCCATATGCTGAACTGGAGTGTGCTTCCCACCCCAGTTCAGTTCAGCTCCCGCCCAGGCCATGCCTCTCATGTGAGAGGCCCCCAGCTAGCAGGGCTGCGCCTCCCATGGGGGAGGCCCCCTGCCCGGTTCCCACCTGGTGCGGCCCGAGCCCACCTGTGGAATGAAACCATGCCGAAAACTAATGACATGCAGCTATGGAGACTGTTCTGGGTCCTCTCCCTTCTCTTTGTCTCTCTCTGTGTCTCTCTCTATCAAAACAAACAAAAAAATATATATATATAATAAAATAAAATAAAAAAGAAGAGTAAAGTCCCAATGACTCTCAGTACTGCCACCCTGCCCTTCAATTTCTAGTTTCTCTTTTTACCTTTGAAAATCATTATTGGAAAAACATCAACCAAATTCCAGTGAGTTCTGTAGAACTGGGGGTAGGGGAAAGAAGGGTCAGACCAAATTACATTATTTATAGAAATTTTCTCCTAATGAATGGAAAGCAGTGACAGGTGTCATTTCATTTGTGGAACTCAAATCTAATCACCAAGATGCAAAGACCCAAGTAGGAGGAAGTCCAACAGATAATTAGCTAATCAGAATTGTCTTCTCATCCTGTTTGATTCTAAGTTAAAAAACAAAACAAGACAAAACAAAACAAAAAACAGCTGTGCTTTGCAATCAGTTCCTGATCTAAACATAAATGACTTTCTCCACCCAGAAATACCAACGCCCCCACCTTAACTTGTGCTGGAAACTCTGCCTATATTGGAAAGAAACAGAACTGAAGGTCAGCGAATATATCTAAAGGTAGAGAATAGAAGACAGTGGAGGAGACATAACTGGAGGGTTATCAAGGAGAAACCAAAAGATACTTGGAAGAACAAGAAGTCTTCCTGGAGAAGATGTTCAATGGACTTGCTTGGGAAGCTCCACCTGTGGGTGTCCCGGGTGTATCCTTAGATTACTAATAACTACCATTTACTGAGCCATTGCTATATGCCAGATGTGTGGTAAGCACTTTTAGTGCATTATCTCATTTTAATTCTTAGAAAAACCTTGTTCATAGATGAAACTAAAGGTCAGGAAGTTGCAGTGCTATGCCCAGGACATAGAGCTAAGGAATGTGAAAGCCAGAATTTGAACCCCTGTGGCTTTGGTTGCTTTGAGTCCTTAACTATCTTCACAAAACCACTTTATGGTATATATTATTTCCTCCACTTTACTGAAGCACAGGGATGATTCAAGTGACACACACAGAATGGCAGAGCCAAACCAGATCTAACTCCAGAATCTACTCTGCCTCCCAGCTAGAGGAAGAGCAAACGCCAGGGGTCAGAAATGTGCCAGGAAGCCTCTGCGCAGCAGGCCCACCTTCTTCCTAGGACACGATCCCTTTGTTTCCCAACTACCTCAACCTCCCCACTTAGGCCCCTTCCAGGATCTTTTTACTTCAACCCCCTTGGGGCCCCTGGGCTAAACAGGGCCTGGGTGGTTCCAGAGAGGCTCTAGGACACCCCTTCCATCAAGGAAAGGAACAACCGGCCTGGGGGCTCCTATCCCCACACATCTGAGCAAGGCCTGTGCATAAGGCTGCTTGATGGCTGATTGGATCAGAAACCAGCCAAACTGATTTCAAACCCAGCCTGGTGACTTTGGTCAATAACAGTAGCTTCTTTTTAAAAAAGCATCTGTACCGCATGGCACATTTATTTCACTAGGGGTTTCTTCCCTATTAAAAGAACTTAATACCACCTCCGCACCCCATGACTGGCCCTATTTTACAAAATGGAGCCCGAAGTCCACAGAAGGGAAGCGACTAGAGTAAGGACAGCAAGTTTTCACAAGCCTGGGACTTGAACCCGCCGAGGCTCAGGTTCTGCTGTCGCCTAGGCGCGGAGGGAGGGGCTGCAGGGCACAGGGAGGAGGGGGACGGGAGAGGGCGAGCTCCGCGGCGCGTGCTGACGACAGCAGGGGATTTTTTTTCTTCTGCAGCGCTCTTTCTCAGCATCTTTCCTGGATTTTCCCCCCCTTTCCCTGCTGAGCAGCAAAAAGGGTGGGGCCGCTTCCCTGCAGCAGAGACGGCGGCGGCGGCATCGCTGGGAGCGGCGGCAGGGGCGGCGATGCCCAGTCTCCGCGGAAGCTGATCGCCGCCGAGCCCTGCTAGGTGGCCGGCCGCGGCCGGACGCCGGCGGGAAGGGAACTAGAGCCTCGTCCGCGCAGCCCGCGGCCAGGGCGCCCAGCCCTTCTGCGCCATGGCTTCAGCCCGCGGCCGCCGCGCCTCGCCTCGCGTCGCCCGCCGCAGCCTCAGTGAGGGCGCTCACTGACGCCTTGGCCCGCGGACACTGGGACGCCGCGTCGCGCACCCTCCGGTGACCGCGATAGGCTGCGTTCCCAAGACCTTCGCAGCGGCTCCCGCAGGTCTTTGCAGCCGGTAACCGAGGGACCTTACGGACTTTATCTCAGAGACAGCTTTGCCGGCCCGACCTTCCCCGGGGCTCTCTGCGGGAGGAGGGCGAGGGAGCTCAGGCCGCCCAGGGTAAGGCGGCGGGGACCAGATTGGCTGGCCGGGGCCGGGGCACTGAAGGAGGCTCAGAGACTTGCTGCCGAACCACAGAAGAAAGGGAGGGCCAGCTTGGCAGGCAGCATCATGGCGTGGCCGTGCATCACGCGGGCCTGCTGCATCGCCCGCTTCTGGAACCAGCTGGACAAGGCGGACATCGCCGTGCCGCTGGTTTTCACCAAGTACTCTGAGGCCACCGAGCACCTGGGCGCCGCGCCACAGCCGCCGCCGCCGCCACAGCAGCAGGCGCAGCCCGCACAGGCGCCCCCTTCGGCGCGGGCCGTCGCCATAGAGACGCAGCCGGCCCAGGGCGAGTTGGATGCAGTTGCCCGGGCAACCGGGCCGGCGCCGGGGCCGGGCGGCGACCGGGAGGCAGCGGCCGCACACGCCCGGACCGGACTGGCCCCGGGCCCCGGCGCGGGCCCGGCGGACTCAGTGATGCGTCAGGACTACCGCGCCTGGAAGGTGCAGCGGCCCGAGCCGAGCTGCCGGCCGCGCAGCGACTACCAGCCTTCCGACGCGCCGTTCGAGCGCGAGACGCAGTACCAGAAGGACTTCCGCGCCTGGCCACTGCCGCGCCGCGGGGACCACCCGTGGATCCCCAAGCCCGTGCAGATCCCCGCGTCCTCCCAGGCTTCCGCACCGATCCTCGGGGCGCCCAAGCGCCGGCCTCCGAGCCAGGAGCGCTGGACGGGGCAGGCCGCCACTGAGGCCCCGGAGCAGGCGGCGGCCCCGAGCGGAACGAGCGTCAGCGCGGCGGCAAAGGCGTCCGCGGCGGACGAGCGCGACACGCGTAGGAAGGCCGTGCCCACCAGGCTGGGGCGTCGCGCCGAGGGACCGGGGCACGAGCCGGCGCCGCCGCCCTCAGCCCAGGCGCAGGTGCAGGCCGCGGGCCCGGAGGGTGGCAAGGGGCGTGCCGCGGCGGACGCCCTCAACCGGCAGATCCGCGAGGAGGTGGCCAGCGCGGTGAGCAGCTCCTACAGGTGAGACGCGCGGCACACAGCGCAGCTGGCGGGGCTGGCCACCCTGCCCGGCGCCTGAAGACTGCCTAGGGCTATTGCTCGGCATCGCTGGCCTCACGGAGGGCCTCCCCCTCCCATCCCAGGCCACAGCCTCTCCCCAGCCCCATTGCAGGCACCCTCATGGCTGACATCTTTCCGCTCTTTCTTACATACCCATCCCAGCCTGCCCAGGTCTCTCCCTTCACCACGTCAGCCACCACTTCCCTGTCCCCACCCACCTCACGACGCTTTGCAATTTCTTGACGGGCTGTGCTTCCATTCTGCCCCACCCAACTCACCAGCAGCATTAAGCCTGTCTGCTGCCCCTTGCTGGCTCAGCTGCACCAGCCTTTGTGCCTTTCCTCAGGGCCCCATCCTCCCAGAAGAGTTCTTTCCTAGTGACCAATACCCCTCCTCCAGTTCACTTGGCCTTTCAGTCTTCGCTCCCCTCTCCAGTCCCTGGGAGACACTCAAGCACCACACCCTTTTCTAGACTCCCAGTAGGTTCCTTATAGATCACCCTCCTCCTACCATTGGCTTTGAAGTTAGACAACTTACTGTTCTTACTGGCTGTGGGCAAGTTTCTTAACCTTTCCGGGCCTCTGGTTCTTATCTGTCAGGTGTGATTAATAATAGATTGTTCTTTTAGAATTACTCATTTATTTATTAATTAAATATTAAACAGTCAACATATTTTTTGAGCATCTATTATATGCCGGGCACTGGTAGCAGGTGATCAGTACGTCTTGGTTTATTCTGATTTTTACTTTCTAGACATGTCCAGCTTTCTCACCTTTTTCTTTATGTTTTGCATTTCCTTTCTCTTTATGTTCTCCAGATGTATTTCTCATTCTCTTACCACCAAGAACCTCCTCTTTAGCACATTTAAATTCCCTAAAATGAATGCCTTCAAGCAAGGACATAACCGCTCTCTTTCCATCCATCTAGAATTCTCCTTCTGCTGCAGGCTTGGCCCTTTTATACTGCTTTCTCACCCTTCATTCTCCAATATGTATTTCTGAATGGTTAGCTTTCAGTCCTACCCTTATGTTTCAACCTGAATCAATCAGCTAATAGTTCACAGTTCACTCTGACCATGTAACATTGGGTTTGGAGGCCTCTGGGGAAGCAGATGTGCATGATGAATAATTGAGTTAAAGGTGTTCAAAATGTGGCTTATGAGGTCCTTCATCAATGCTGCAGCCATTTGCTTCCTGAGGGTGTGGCCAAGAGGACTGCAGAATTAGTGTCTTTTGCCAAGACTTGATATCTTCAAGTCAGACTGATGTCCTTCTCCAGTGAATGAGTATAACAACCACTCCCCCCATATACCGAGGAAAGAATAGCATAGATAGACAGCCTCTCTTGATAAGACAAAATTCACCCTCCCAGTTTTTAACTCTGGAAATCATTTCCCAATGAGAAGGAACAGCAAATCAGTTGGTCCCTACTCCATCATCCTGAATTCCACTCCCACTTGGCATTTTTCTCTTGGTTTATTGTTAGCATGATTACACTGGTCCTCTAGGGTCACACTTCCTTTTAAAGCTCTGGGTCAGGCAAGGACACAGATCCTTTCCTTTAGTTCACGGCCATTGTACTGTTACCAAGGGAGTATCAGAAAGAAAAGAAAAAAGCGCAAATAATAAAGGGGCATAATAAACAAAGCCAATATGTAGTTTTATGATTCTGCCATGGCTTTCTTATTTACAGGGCCCTACTTCATTCCCTGAGAAACCCAAGGTTGGCCCAACGTCATAGATTCTTGGCCTAGCCTCTTCATCTTTCTACTCTCATTCTACTACCCTGTGGCAGGTGGAAACTTAATACCCTCCGGGGAGGAACTACCCACCTCTCCTCACTTTCATATAGAGTCAGTGCTACGGTAATCAAGAGAGATTTTAGATTCTCAGATTTCCTTGGGTGATTCCACTCAGTTTATGTTTCCAAGTTGATGAGACTTGCTTTGTCCATGGATGATTGGCCAGACAGTTAAGGAATAACCCACCCTTCAGATACAACTCACTCTAAATACTTTGGCATGTACCTTTCTTTGTTCCATATGGCCTCCTCCCCTAAAACAACACCTTAACTGTACAGTAAGCATGTTGATCTTTACAGTTAGAATTATACATATATTGTAAGTGATTGGATTGAATGGGGGAAGGCTATACTCTCTTAGCTCGTAAGAATGATATTTTTTTGGTGTGGCTATCAAAATTCTACCAACTTGTCAAAAAAAAATCTCTGATGACCTCAAAAAAAATTTTTTTCCCTAATTTGGTTATTTTGTAAAATTTAATTATGCGTATGATTTTGGGTAGCAGTTTCATTTTGCTTATATAATCAGAAGGGTTTAGAAACATTAAGAGAATGAGTTGCTAAGAGACATCAATTTCTTTAATGAACAGTTTAAGTGCACAACAAACTTGATGTGAAATTTAACATTATTTTTGTTTCAGAAGAAAAATTAATAATAGGGAAATGCACTTTGGGTGAAATTAGATATGAAGAAATAAAAATAATCAGTTAATTAAGTATACTATAAAGAAAAAAATGCCTGGAAATTGTGGGCTTATCTGGAACATTTTCCTTTCCTATTGTCTCACATTCTTTTCCTTGCTATGATTCTGAATATCTCCTGAATTTAAGTATGCTCCCTGTCTACTGGAAATGAGCTTTACATTGCCTTAAAGCCATGTTGGGCTCCACTTCAGTGACAATTTGATTTATAAACCCTTTTCTTCTGCCACTCTACATAAATCATAGTGGTTTACACCATGTTGACTGGCTCATCTCATGGGCTTTACAAAGGACATCTGTCACATGATATCAACGCAAGCAGTTTGCTTAAAGAAAGGACACATAATCCATCAACTTAATATATTGGTATAGGATATAAAATATACATTCAGTATCTAGAGTCATATACATACTAATTGGTTTTCCCCTACTACATTATATAATCAGTAGATAATATCAAATGTCCTTTGATACTATGGTTTTGAGAAACCTTCTTTATACAACAATTCATCTAATTCATAACCTATCCACACTAGCCTGGGATTTTTGCATTCAACTGGTATTTAAGGTATCTTTAGAATTATTCACAATCACGAAGTCAGTTAATTTTAAATTTTTTATCTTTTCACATTTATAGACAGAAATTATCTTTTTGTCTTCAGTGCATAGTTATTTCTATTTTACTTTTTGACAGATAGAGAGAGAGACAGAGACAGAGACAGAGACAGTTAGAGAACCGAACTGTGGGAACTCCCCAGTTCAGCACGTGGGTCCTGCCTGGGCCGGAGCCGGGATTCGATCCTCGGTCCTCGTGGCCTCAAAGCGAGCGCTCAACCCGCTGAGCCGTCCCGGCTTTCCCCTGA